>JAPSES010032628.1:0-12720 GCA_029822895.1 Maxillicosta whitleyi
CTTCCTTGTGCCATTGGCAACAAATCCTGAAAATTTCATCAAAATCCGTCCATAACTTTTTGAGTTATGTTGCTAACTATCGAACGGACAAACAAACAAACAAACCCAGGCAAAAACATAACCTCCTTGGCGGAGGCAATAAAGGTTCACATAACACAGTGAACAGAACCTGCTGCAGGACCGCTGGTCTGTCTGTCTTTTAACAAACAGTCCAGAACAGCATCCTACCTGTGTATGAGCCGACAGCGTTCACGGCTGCACTCCTGTACCGGGTCAGGAGACTGATGAGCGACCCGCAAAAACAGGATAAAACATTGTGGGGGTGTGGGCACAGGTAAATGTGGGCGGGTAGCAGTCAAGGAAGTGAAAAAGTAAAAGCAGATTGATGGATAGAACCGTGGTTGATCCATAGGCAGTGTGTTTTATTTTGAAGTGAGCGTCACATCTGACCACAGACGTCATGTGTTTTAACTCAAACTAAAGCCTTTAACTGTCACTGTGTACACAATGTATTTACTCACAGATCAGACTAATGTACCCAGGTACAAGTGGGTTTGTAAAGTGGACCTGTGCAGGACTTTATAACACCATTACTTCTTTTAAATAACTCCCCATTAGTTTGAAGTTTAGTTCCCCGTTATTTAAAGCCTGCTGGAAAAACTTAAGATGGTGTTTTGGGTTTTTTTTTTCATCTCCAGCGAAAATCAAATGTTTAATTTCACACTATTTTAGTCATAGCTGTTGTTTTAGCTGATTGAATTTTATATTATAATTGGGTTTATTGAATGGACTGTTGTTGTTTACCACCATTTTCTTTACCAATGCTCCTGTGTCCATCCTAATTATTTACTTTCTAGCTTGTATTGTTTACTCAAACCGTCTCTCCAGTGTTTTGAGTTTTTCTCAGTTACATTTCAATGGAGCCTTCTCCTCTATATAATGAAATTTAAAAAGATAAAGACAGAATAATTAAATAGTCTCCACATTATGTTAATTTGATATGAGGTTCAGTTTGTTTTGAACATAAAAAGCTGCTGGAAATGGCTTTCAAATACTTAAGACTTCGGTTTCTGGCTTTTTCACTTTCAATACATTAAAGTTGAATCAGTCACACATCAGTAAATCAGTATCTGCAGAGAATGCGTCACCTCTGCAAGTGAAAGGGTTAAACTGCAGAAGGATATGTAAATGAGCCTAGGTTCCATCTTTTCCTCAGAGGGACTGCTTATTACTGTATATGTTCACTCACAAATCCATACCATACAGAGCAACAGCATGACATGTTTGTAAGAATGACAGTCATTTATTGTGAGTTTGATTAGAAATTAGGAGTTTGTTGGAGTCCTGAGGTCAACCAAACTATTTGATCAATGTTTTTACTGTGAATAGTTTAAAGCTGCAAACTGTGACATAAATCAGATACTGCAAGTTTCCCAAAGCAATTATATTTTTAACTGGGTATGTTGACATGAAGCGCATATCATGCATTCGCTTTAAATAATAGTTAGTTTGTTTTGTCCATTTAGCTATTTGTGTGTGTGTGTGTGTGTGTGTGTGTGTGTAGTACAATATCTCTTGAGGCTTTTCCCTTTAAGTCTAAATCTGTCTTTCCTTATCTGTTGATTCTATCACATAAATCTTTTTCTAGGAGTATGTATACATAGTGATTGGGGGGAAAAAGGACAACCACTTTACGGGTGTGTCAGCAAATAAATTTAGTCTCCATAAATGTCAGAAAAGTAATGGAATTGGTCCTGTGATCCATTTCTAACCCTGTGAGAAGCCCAAGCCTTGTGATGGTTCAGATAACATCTCTCTCCATCTCTGCAGAATGCCACTGTCATACTTCCCCTCATCTTTGACTGCAGCACTTCCAGTTCTGATTCATTTAGAGCTGCCAACAATTTTTTTCTGGTGCAACTTGAGAGAATATTGTTAGTTAGGCAAGCTAATGCGGTGATGTACGCAAGAGAGAGAGAGAGAGAGAGAGAACCTGGATGGAAAGTATGCATGTATGAGAATCCCAGAGGTTTTCCTCTTTGTGAGTTTCCTAATGAAACAGGTGTTCCCCTTAACCTGCTCATATGAGAGCTGGGAAATGAGTTCACCCCTGCTTCATTTAGATTCACGTTCAACAAAGCCCTGGAAAAGTAACACAGATTTTCGTCACATTTCCTGTAATTTGTCTTGGAACGCTGTGGTTTCTTTATCCACTGCGACTCTGATTTAATCTTCATTGAACCGTTGACGAGATTAATTTAACCACTGAGTGATAGTGAATAATGAAAGGTCACACTGGAATAAATTACTTAAGATACTGTACTGGGTTTAGGAATCAGATCAGAAGCATGGCAGTTAAGGTTGTATTCACACCTGGAAAGTCCTTTGGTCCACTTATTTGGTTCGGACCGCATGCATACTTTATTTTTTCATTTGGGTTGGATTGCATTCTCATTGCACTTTTTGCTAGTTTGGTCATTTGTAAACAGAAGCACACACGTAACACACTGCACTGGCATTGGACAGAAAAGTCATGGGCGGGGTGAATCAGAAACAGTACACCACGGCTCATGGGCCAAGACCACCTAGGGTCTTGGGTCTGTGTGTTCAGAATCAATGTTCGCATGTTTATATTGACACCTAAAAAAAAACTCCAGACTTTCCAGAGAAACAAACTCTGGTCCATTTTAAATGGACTAAATGAAATAGGTGTGAATACACACTAAGGGTCAAATACATACCAATCCATCACTGACTGGTGAAGGTTCTACGTTCTTGGGCTCAGCTAAATGAAAGGAGGGGTTCACCATATTGTTCTTCACTTAATTTATTAGAATCAAAATACTAAGTACAAACTAAACTATAAACACTGAGATCAGTACACTAGATCACTATCTCTGAGATAAAGCGTACTTAGGACTGAACCCGCTTTATCCTCACGGGGGTCGCTTGGAGTTTATCCCAGCTACTTACGGAGGAAGGAGGGGTAGATCTTGGACATATCTCCAGCTCATCACAAGGCTGACATATAGACACAAACAATCACACCTGTGGGCAATTTAGATTAACCCATTAACCTATCAAAGAAGCCAAACTCCACACAGAAAGGTCCCACCATCGACTGGTGTTGGAATCAAACCCACGACTTTCTTGCTGTGAAGCACGAGTATTATCCACTGTATCACCCACGCAGTTGTGAACATGCACTCCTGATCAAAATCTCAAGACCAGTTAAAAAATTGCAAGAATTTATGTTTTGCACTGTTGTATCTTAAGAAGGTTCTAAGTAGAGTTTCAAAATTCAAAAAGAAGAAATGAGAGCAAGAGAATAAATGTTTTGAGCAGGAAATTTATTGAAAAGAACAATTGAACTCAAATAGGCTGTTCATCAGCTGATCAAAAGTTTAAGACCATAGCTCAACCCCCCCCCCCCGAAAACCCCCGAAAACAGAAATTAAAGTCTCACAAACTATTGTTGGTCACTTCAAACATTCATTTTGTTTTGATGCCAGTGTTTCCAAAAGGCTTGTAGGAATGTTGCTCCAAGTGGTGAAGATGGCTTCAACAAGGGCACCCACTGTGTGGAACTGATGTCCATTTTTGTACACTTCCCTTGCCATCTATCCCCAAATGTTCTCATTGGATTCAGATCAGGGGAACATGCAGGATGATCCAAAAGAGTGCTGTTGTTCTCCTAAAAACCTCTGTATTAGACATTGTGAACGGCAGCATTGTCCTGCTGACAAACCCAGTCATCACCACAGACCAGGCCCTCAGTCATGACGGACGCCCGCTGCAACATCTGCACGGAACCAGCTGCTGTTGGACGCCCCTGCACAACCTGGAGCTCTATTGTTCCATTGAAGGAAAAAGCCCCCCAGATCATGATGGCCCCCCCTCCGCTGTGCCGTGTTGAAAACATCTCAGGTGCATCTCCTTGTCATTCCAGTAGCGTTGGAACCATCAGGACCATCAAGGTTCCATTTGTTCTCATCAGAGAATCAAACTTTCTTCCAACTTTGAACGTCCCATGTTTGGTGCCCCCCTCCGAAGGCCAAACGGGCAGTTTCATGGCGTTGAAGGAGACGTGTCCTTTGAAGAGGGTTTAGTTTTTGAAGCCGTTCCTTTGCAGATGCCGTCTGATGGTTCTTGGGCTGCGGTCAGCACCAGTAATGACCTTCATTTGGGAGGAGGATCGTCCTGTGTCTTGACAGACAGCCATTCAGATCCTCCAGCTTAGTGCCAGTGACAATTTTTTGGGTCTACCACTTGATTTTTTGTTCCATAACCCTCAGGATCTTTTAAGAAATGCAAAATGACTGTCTTACTGCGTCCAAGCTCAGCAGCGATGGCACGCTGTGAGAGGCCTCGTCTATGCAGCTCAGCAATCCGACCACGTTCCAAGGCACTGAGTTTGTTTGCTTTTGCCATCAAGAGGACTGACAGTGGGATTACTGACAGAAAATGACATGGAATCCAAATTTTTGCACAGATTTGGGCTTTTAAAGGATGTGGTCTTAAACGTTTGATCAGCTGATGAACAGCCTATTTTAGTTCAAGTGTTCTTTTCAATAAATTTCCTGCTCAAAACATTTAGTCTCTTGCTCTCATTTCTTCTTTTTGCATTTTGAAACTTTACTTAGAACCTTCTTAAGATACAACAGTGAAAAACGTAAATTCTTGCAATTTTTTTTAACTGGTCTAAGATTTTGATCAGGAGTGTATATATATATATATATATATATCCCATGGACCATATTGGACCATTTTGCAGTCCAGTTTGACACATCCATGTTAAATGTGTTAAATGTTAAGTCGTATGTGATGTGAGTTTTTTTTTTAATTGAATTTACTGTGTATTTTGTGCAATTGAAGCATGAATTTGCAATGTTTCATAATAAGAATAAGGCAAATTATGAATCTGATGTAGTTCAGGCAAAGGAACATTTATCAGATGTTTCACTGGGGTCATTGATCTGCGTTTCTCTGTCTGGTTCCACAGAGGAAGTCACTGATCGCCACCAGCCTGATTGTGGTGGTGTCGCTCTTCGTCGTTGTGGTGAACTACTCAGAGAAGCCTTATTTTCTCCTGCAGCCAGTATTTGGTCAAACATTCAGCAACCACTGGATGTTCTCCAAGCAGCCGTACAAGGCCTTCAAACCTCACCTGGGCTACATCAGCATCCCCAAACAGGAGGTGAGACTCACAAACACACAAAGTACTCAAGTGAAACACTTTCAGCCACAGTACTATGTTTTATATTGTCAGTTCCTTCCTAATAGTTTTTTTTTTTTTTTTTTTTTTTTTTTTTTGGGGGGGGGGTTCTACAATGATACAATTTCACGAGCTGCTGTAATTTGTCTTTTATTTTTTCTGTTAGTGCCTTTCATATCCATTCAAAGCACTAAGCTGGATAAATTACATTTATTGTACAACATGTGCATCAAAATAATAATATAATAATTTTAATAATAATAAACTTTATTTATATAGCACCTTTCATACAAAAACTGTAGCCCAAAGTGCTTCACATTCATTAAGACAGGTTGAAATAAGAAATAAATAAGAAATACATTAAGATTTGATTGCACAGAATTATAAAACTACAAAACTATAAGAAAATAAGAAATTTCAATAGATTTCAATAAAAAAAATTTCAATACAATTTTAAAATTTCAATTAAATTTCAGTAAAAGAAATAAGAAGATTTGATTACACACAGAATGTAATTGTTACCCCATTTTCATTGTCATCTCCCTTCAAAGGCTGATGAAAATAAAACAGTTTTTAATTTGGTTTTAAATATACTCAGTGAACTGGTTTCCCTGAAGTCTTTTGGAATTGTATTCCATAACTTTGGTGCATAATTAACAAAGGCTGCATTCCCAATTTTCTTTGTAATGTGTCTGGTAGTCACTAATAACCAAAACAATCTTTAAATTGGAAACTTAATTGTGTTATTCATTTACAGGGGGTTTAAAGTGTCCATTTTGATGTGTTACACAAATCTCAAAATGTATGCATAAATATACATATAAATGATATCATAATTTCATCAAATATGATCAATATTCACTGAAATATCAATGGCTATCCCTCTATGTCCCCCACTTCAATCACTTCAATTATCCTCCTTAAAAAAAAAAAAAAAAAACTTCTGAAAGGGAATCTAATTGGTGAATATTTTTAATGTCTCCACTTAATGTCTCCTAGTATTTAACTGTTCATTTAAGTATCCTATCTATCATTGTTGTATGTATGTTCTTTTATTTTTATTTTTATATCATATTGATGACTGTATTTGGATTAGTGGTTATGATAGTTAGACTGATTTAGATGTGACTGGTTAATTTTTTTTTTTAAGCCATAACTTCTAACACAGTGTGCTAATATAACATGTTTTATCAACCTTTTGTATATAATGTGCAATTAGCTAAAAAAAAAAAAAAAAAAAATAGTAAGGTTCACGTCAGTCATCATAAACATTCAAAAAATCTCTTAAGTGACATTTACAAGCACATTTCCTCTTAAATAATGATGATAGTGGTGACATGTAATTTTTTTGACACATTTGTCATAATACTCTTGTGTCATAATTCAGTAACTGATAACCTTTTATTTTATGGAGCATTCATATTTTGTAGCACTTTACTACCATTAACCTGCCATCGTCCTGTTTCACCTTGATAATAAAGGTGTATTCCAATGTGCTCATGCAGAGACAGCAGCTCCTTAAGGGTTTCCTTAATTCATTATACGAGGCTTTATGTGATAGATCTGAAAATGCCTGATTGATGTCTCTTGTGAGCATTATTTCTTTGTGATTTCAAACACCCATGTCCGTGATCTTATTCTCCTGCTTTCAAACACCTCTGTGCTGTAAATTCCCTGCACAATTTATGGAAATTGAAATATCAAAGCCTTTTAATTCCCACTACATTAAAATGTAAAAAAACAAGCTATGCGTTTGTTGTTTGGGGAGACAGCTGCTGAAAGATGAAATGGGATGGTACCTGCAGATATTGGGTAGTCACATCGTAAAACCGTACATTCCGCTCGGTGATAGACATGCAGCGCTTCCAGCTGACAGAATCCGTTTTCACTTTCGCAAAGACATGCATCTAGATCTTGAGCCGTACTCGATGCACTGGTCCTTCATCAGAAGTGGATGCCTCATGTTCAGCAGGATGATATTGGTAGATTAATGCTCAGCATCATCCCCCGCCACCGGGGAGTTTCATTCACACCACATGGGCCCAGAGGCAATCGCATTTTACACCAGTCTCTACGTCTGCACCTCCCTCTGCCTCCAGGAAAAGCCTGGCTAAATCACTGGCCTTTCCTCATGGAGATTTATGCAAATCACCCAAAAGACTGGCAGCTTCTGTAGAATTAGGCCCCCTTTTTGGTCTCATATTCCCCCACTAGTGAGTTCTCAATAGCAAATTCAAAGAGGCAGTGATTGGCCTGAACACGAGCGTCAAAAGTGCTCTCCACGCCTGTGAAATGTCTGACAAAAGATTCACGGAATTGTGGAAGTCTGGTCAAGGTGATACCCTTGTGCTGACTGTCATAAGCAATCACATCCAGAATAAAAAGCATGCTGTGCGAGCTGTCAGCTACTGTTAAGCAATGCCTTAAGAAGCAGTAATATTTTTCCTGGACAGTAAGGCAATCTTACATGATCCACATTGAGGTGTCATTTGAGGTGTTATAAACCTCTAGCAAGCATGTATAATGCATAACCTGGCGGCATGGGAATGGCTTACCTTATTTTCATCATTTGATTGAGTCTGTCTCCAGGTGTGATGTATTGTTCCTGCTCTGCTTTTCTGCAGAAATAGAAAACATTTGTCTTGTGGCACTTTACATTCATGCTCCTGGTCTTTCACAGACAGAGACAGAAACTCAATATTTTCATTTAGGCCTGAAAATGGTAAAATTCAAGCCCTTAGAAAGATATGCAATGGCCACCATGGATGGAAACTGCCCCTAGGTTGTGGAATGTATGTGGTGCATTTAAATTCCTCTAAAAAAAAAAAAAAAAAAAAAAAAAATTAAATAAAATAAAATGCAACTCCATATACGTCATTCAGTTTGTGTGTAGTTTATGCAAACTGTTAAATGAAAAAGAAACTACCTGACATTCAGTCTTTACTTTAACGTTACTTTATTGCAATGTTCCATTTGCGACAGATATGATTTAAGGTATGTGTAATTACACGTGCTAATAAACAACAGTGTAATCGGTCATAATATGGATAGGCAATAAATTGTTATAGGTTGTGTATCAGGGCAGATCATACATTGTTTCTAATACTTAACCTTAGTTTAATTACAGCTAATAAACAACTTCAGATGAATCATGATGATGCACATGTTAAAACAAAGCTACGTTGCTAAATGAAACAATACAATGACTAATTTCAATGTTCTTCGGTACAGTGTTCTTTATGGCTTTTTTATTTGATTATTAACCATCCAACAATTGAGTCTACTTGCATTTCTTTATTTAACAGTTGACCCAGATCATGAAAAACAGCATTTGAAGAATAACTTTATTTAATCACTTGCTGTATAGTGACATCATACAGTGCTCTATATGAAATTTAAGTCCTTTATTTTTGGTTAATTGTTTTTTTTTTTGTTTTGTTTTGTTTTAATTACAACAGCATTTTTTCCCCCCTTCAATTATAATATGCATGTCTCCAGAGAAGCCAGGCATCCACAGCTAATCAATGAATATTTTAACGCAATCCCTTTACCAGGAAGGTGTCTTTACATTAATGCAATGTAATTGTAATTCTAATTATTGCTTATTAATTAATTGTGTTTGGAGCATTTTAATGAGCGTCAAGGTTAGGTTCACACTCCAGTCCTATAATTTAATGATGGCCATGTCCCCCAGCATTAAGCCTGCTTTTTTAAAATAACCCTCTTTATTTTTAACGCACTCATGCATTAAAATCAGAGGCTTTGCAGAGTAGATTTGGTGCTCAGAGAGTGCCAAAATTATAGGGATTATAAAAAGCGTACTCTGTGACTACTGCATGAAACTGAAGCATGAATCACAGTTGAGAGAAGGGTGAGACTGTAACGTTTTATTGATTTGGCACCAGATTGCATTACAATCCATGAAATAATAATCTTACAGTAGGAATATTAATGTTGAGTTTCAGTGTAATTTTAATTGAAGCCTCACAATATTCACAGCTGACTGTTTATTTTTGACTTCCTGCACATGTTCATATGGTCTTTTTAATTAATTTTCTAGTCTTAGAGTCCAAGGGCAGAGCTCTGTTTGTCACAGATCAATATTAAAGTACTAATCCAGTTCCCAGTAAAATGCCTTGCTCAATGCCTCCTTAATAGCAGGTCTAGTTTCTAAAAGCCATGTGTTTCACATTCATTTAACCAGTCAGTGTTCCCCACAGAATCCGGCCAATCTGTGTGTGCTGAGAGGCATGATGGAGTTATAGCCGGGTAGAGGAGAACAGGTGATGATGAACGAGCCGTTGACAGCTCAAGGCTGCAATGATGTGTGTCTCAACCACCCAGGAAATGGGGAGCCACCAGCCTAGGTCCAGGGATCATTTCTTAACCTATGATTGAATCCAAACAGTGGAGAAAAAGCAATACATGTACTGTAGCTCTGCTGGTGTATTCCACGCAAGAGTGATTGATGTCTTATAAAAACTGTTTTTTAAGCAGTTGATATTTCTGCAGTGACGGTGTGTGCTGAGAAGCCACATAGTTGGAACAGTATTTACTGGATTGTCTTGTGGGATTCTGCATGCTAAAACACTCCTGTTTGTTGATTAAATACAACACATGCAAGAGAGAGTTTCACGTACATGACATAAATAAATGGGTCGAAATGTAGCACAAAAGCAATTTGTATTCAAACCAGTAACACTATAGTTATTCTCCATAAAGCAAATGATCAAATAGGGCTTAGTCATGACACAATGCTTTTACTCTTCTAAGTTTCCCTTGCATTTATTCACTTAAGTAAGTTTAATCTCATCAAAACAAACCAAGCATATTAGCTCCAATTAGGTAAATCTCCCATTTCAGATTCAGAGAAGGCTCTTTTCTCTTGGCAAAGCATAGCTAAGAGCAATTATTGGAGATTCATTACAAATCCCCTTGCTCCAGTAAATTATAATAAGATATATAATAAATATATAGTAAGATAAATGACACAACTTCCTTGATGCTGTGGTTTTCTTGCTGCAGTAAGACTACAGTATGTTGTGACCTCTGAGGTCCCCATTCAATTAACTTAATCAATGTTAGTTCTGAGCACAGTAACATTAATCTTAGAAAATAAAAGAAACGTATAAAGGGCTTTAAACCCCTGATGAATACTTTTATAAATAATTCCCAGTTCCATTTACTTGTTCAGATCACACAAGCTCCTTGCCAAAATATCACTTTAACATTATTATGTTGCATATATATAATTGGATGAAAATAAAAGCAGATGAAGTATAGTTTTAGAAGAACTACATGCATTACTTATGTTTATCTGTGAAACAGAAAAATACCACAAGGCACTGGTAAGCCTTTAGCCAGACCTATTTAAAATGAATTAAGAGTTGTCTTGGGCAGGTGGACTCATAGCCGTCAGATATTTGAGTGAATTTGTGAATGCATTGGAGCGTGCAGTGGGGGATACTGGGATATATTATTGTCAATGATTGTGACCCCCGGCCATGTTGTTGAGAAATAAACCAAGAAAGTAAAAACCTAGAGGGAATGCCAGCCTATTGTTGTGTTATAATTGAGTTGTCTCCTTTCCTTCAGCCCCTGAAACTGCACTGTGAGCTCTGCAGTATTGTGTCCAGCTCTGGTCAGATGTTAGACCAGGCTGCTGGCCTGCAAATTGACCGCTCTCCCTGTATTTGGCGGATGAACAACGCACCGACACGTGGCTTCGAACATGATGTGGGCTGGAGAACTACCCTGAGGGTTGTCTCACACACTAGTGTTCCCCTGTTGCTGCAGAAGCCTCAGTACTTCTTTGGCCAGGGCAACGACACCATCTACGTCGTGTGGGGGCCACTACGAAACATGAGGAAGGACGGCAAGGGAATCGTGTACAACATGCTCCGACAGGCAGTGGAGAATTACCCCCACGCACGCATCTACGTCACAACGGAAGACAGGATGAACTACTGCGACATGGTCTTCAAGAAAGAGACCGGCAAAGACAGGTACGTCAAACCACCGCCTTGTGTATTTATTGACCGCCGCATTTGGCTCCGATTCACCACACTGCAAAGCGGATCACCAATTTTTCACTCTGACAAATTCACCGCTCAGTACTTTGACATTCACTGTTCTCCTCACCACTATAATATCGACCTTATCAATACTGATGGTCAGCTCAATGTTCTGTGCCTTCCTTTTCCTCAAATACTCTTGTTCACGAGGTGTTATCAAAGTCAGTTCCTTAACTTTCCCTCTGAAGAGGCTCTCCACGGCATTATAGGCAGTTTTTTAAAGAGAAGCTTTTATGAGCAGCCCCAGAGGATTGCATTGCCTGGGTTATAGACATGAGATAAATGCTGGTCTGGGGGAAATATGGTTAATGAGGTAGCATCATTCTGGCAGTCTTTCTAAACACCTGGACTGAGAGCATTTTGGCTCATTCTGACTTTGCAAAAATGCTAAATTATTCAAGCTGCAGAATAGGATGGCCAAGGAAGTAAAGACAGTATTTGTTTTGCCAGGAGTCATTCAGGAACAACATACTCTGAACTGTTCTCTGAAACAAACCCCCATAAAGACACATCATGTTCTTCCAGTTCCCCCAAAGTGAGTTACAGGTTAATAACTGTGAGATCCTTGGCGTTGTGTAGGATGAACCTCATTTTACAGACTAGCATCCGTTTATTTCCACAGAGCACTACACCTCTGTCTCTCCCGCATGTCATCAAGACCTCTCTTAACTTCATAAGAGGATTAACATGTTCAGTAATAGGCGTAGAATCCATTCCATTTCAGTGCCATTGTCTTGTTTTTTATTCATAATGGCAGGGTTAACACTGAAATTCATGTTGAGCATCCATGTTGAGCTTGGCTCAGCTGTTCTGAAGGCCCAACAAGCATAGATAGATATGTGGGATTAGGGATGGATGCTCAGGGAGAAGAATCTCATTACAGGACATAATCCTCATGGGTGTGATGGAGAGCTTCAATCATGACTGATTGGTAACAGAGACTGAACTCAAGGTGTAACAATGAACCCCACATCTAATGAATATGTGATGAAGACCCACAGCCGTGTCTGTATGTGTTCTTCCCTGTCTGTCTGTCTGTCTGTCTGTCTGTCTGTCTGTCTGTCTGTCTGTCTGTGTTATTGTTCGTGATTGTCTGAAACATGGCTGTACATATTCTAGTGTTGAGATGAAATGCAGTGTCCATGGTAACAGCCTTTTAAATTAGCTTAAAGGGATATTCCAACCCCCCCCCCACAGACCAAATTCAGTGTCTCCCACACTCCTCAGACTAAATAAGTGTCTGGAAGCATTTTCCTGATGACCCAGCCAATGTCCGAATCCATGACAACTGACCACTGGCTGACACATAGTAACGGTAGTACCTGCATCCTAACGTCACCAAAGAAGTGAATTGGGCCAAAGTGATTTAATTTACTTAATGTACTTCATGTACTTAATGCCCCTTCATCTACCTGGACGACGAGTTGTGCT
>JAPSES010032648.1:0-12718 GCA_029822895.1 Maxillicosta whitleyi
AGTTAGGATGAAAACAGGCTCTTCGTTCTCCTCATTAGATGCACCTTGATTTCATTGTTTTTCTCAAGTTTGTCTGGATTTCCTTCTGCCAGTAAATTTATCCCAGAGGTGCTTTATTTTTTTATATTTTTAGTGAAAACAGCTTTTGTCTTTGGAGGCTCCCGTTCCATAATTGCGGTGTTTAGGCATGTTTTTTCCCTCCATATGATGTGAGGTTTGTTTGTGCTGTAAATTGGACTGGATGCAGGCGTTTGAGTGGAAGTGAACGAGGTCGCCGCCACAGCATCTGCTTCTGAAACGGCTCTTAATTGACTGAAAAGCCTCAAACTCTCTCAGAGGTCAGAACAGACAGCCAGGTGTATTTACAAAGTAAGTAATTGAAGGAGATGAAGAGTGGAGCTTCCTCCAGAGGGAAGGAATCTCAGATGAGTGAAGCATGTCTTCCTCCGTCCTCTACCGCTCTGTTCTTCACCTCAGTTCACACTTAATCTGCACTAATGTTGTTTTCGCTGCTTAATAAATCCCACAGCTTTAGCATGTGCACAAAAGACATGATGAAAATGCCAGCGTCTGCTCACAGTTCATCATCCGCTGTACAGGAAGTGGATGGAAGATCCATGACGTCCACGGCTGGTTTCTGGCCAAAGTGACCATATTTGTACATATGGGAGGAGCCAGAGCTAATGCTAACACTGTTATGTTAAAAACACATTCATGACATCAGCTGTCAGTTTGTGGACTGTTGTTTAGAAGCATGAGTTATGGCTGGAGTGACCATATTTGTACATATGGGTGGAGCCAGAGCTAATACCTACTAACATTGTTACATTAAAAACACATTCAGCTGCTACATTAACAAAACATAAGATTACTTAATCTGAGAGTTTATTGTGTCATAAACCGTACAAGAAATGGAGGGGATTTGCTATTTTACTCTGGTTTTTTTTGTGTAAAAGTAGGGCTAAGCTAACTGAGCTACAATGTAAACTATCAGCTCACACAGTGATATTTTAGCTACTGTTAAAATGAGTTTTAATTTGAAGAAACATCTTTTTTATATTGATTTGATATGTGGAAATGGTTTTAGTTTATTTTTTTTTATCTACCATTGAGTTTAGTTTTACCATGTTTTATTTGGACTTTACCTTATTTTAGTCTGTTGAAACCATCTCTCAGTTTGGTTTTACAATACTTTAGTGTAGTTTAACCATCCTTTAGTTTAGTTTTATTATAATTTAGCTATTTGTCCACTTTTTACTTGAGTTTTTACTGTCTATTAGACTGGTTTTACCAGTGAACTTTATCCTTTAATCAGTGACTGACCCAGTCTATGGATATATAGCACTGATTGGTTGGTGGTTTTGGTATCACACTGCCCCCTACAGGTGATTAGCTGTTGGACTTTGGTGTAAAATGAAGCTCCATCCATGTGACTGATGGTTGGCGTAAGTGATGGAGTTAACACATGGTGGATACTGATGTCTGAGGCCTGAAGGGAGGTAGACTGGATGGATGTTGATGTGGAAACCAAGGACGCCGCTGGCTTTATGTTCCCATCACTACGCCATCCAGACAAAGGAGGGGATTAGGAGGAAGCTGTTCCCTCTGACGTTAACCCACTGGGGGGATCTCAGACATTTTCCCACAGATCGATGTTCAGGTGTTCTTCTGCACCTCTGTCATCCACTCGCATCATTTAAACCTTTACATTTCCTCTACACATTGTTATCAGTTTGATGGTGAAGTACTAGAGCAGGGGTGTCAAACAGTGGAACCGCAGAAGGGTCCAAATTTTACACTGAAAACATTAACAGTCAAGGGTGTTTAACTAGATTTAGTTCAGATTCCACTCATAGACCAATATGATCTAAAGTGAAATGATATAATAATAACCTATAAATAAGTTTTTTTCATAATGTGACAAAAAATAACATTATACTATGAAAATATTTACATTTACAAAAAAATATAATGTGAATAATCTGAACCAATATGAACATCTGAAATATAAGAAAATTAAGAGTAATTGTACAATATTCTGTCTGTTAATAAATGTTTTGTGTATTTTTAGATCCACTGTGATCTGTAAGTTGTGTTAAAAATATGCTGAGAGATATTATAGAAATCGTGCTTATTTTAGCTCCAAATTTCAAAATTTTAACAATATTCCACCTGTTACCACATGTTTGTGTATCATTGTGTGTAATGCACATGTATAAATGATAAGCTGAGGCACAATATTGTTAAAACTGCACTTATTTTTTTTCCAGGCTATTCACATATTCTTGGTGAGAATACTTTTGTTTGTTAGTGTAAATATTTTCATGATTTTATGTTTTTTATTGCACTAAAACAGAGAAAATCTTGGAGTTGTCGTGACTTACGGCTATTCTGTTATTATTTTTTACCGGTCTAAACCAACTGAGGTCAAATTGGGCTGAATGTGGAACCTGGAAGAAAATGAGTTTGACATCCTTGAACTACAGGAAGCAGGCTGACATCTGAAGGTTTTAGAACAAACTAAGTGAATAAAGGAGTAGATGGTGTTGAACTAGTAAATACAGCTGGTACATCCAGCAGAGCTCGGTCTTATCATCTACAGTGAGCAGAAGAATCTGTGTTTATTGGCAGGACGGTGGATGTGCTCGATTGAACATGAGAAATTGCTTTTGTGAGAAAAGAAAGTAACAGGTCAAGGAGACGTTCGGAGGTGGTGATGGAGCAGGAGGAGGAGGTGGAGGTAATGAAGCAGGAGGAGGAGAAAGAGGATGCGGTGATGAAGGAGGAGGAAGAAGAGGAGGAGAGGGAAGCGATGAAGCAAGAGGAGGTGGAGGTAGAGGATAAAAGGAGGAAGATGAGGAAGAAAAGGAGGAGGAGGAAGAAGAAGAGGAGCAGGTGATGAAGCAGGAGGAGAAGGAAGAGGAGGACAAAAAGGAGGAAGATGATGAGAAAAAGGAAGAAGATGATGAGGATGAAGAGGTGACGAAGCAGAAGGATGAGAAGGAGGAAGAGGAGGAAGAAGAGCAGGAGGAAGAGAAAAAGGAGGAGGTGATGAAGGAGGAGGAAGAAGATGAAGAGGGGGAACTGATGAAGCAAGAGGAGGTGGAAGAAGAGGATAAAAAAGAGGAAGAGAAGGACAAAAAGGAGGAAGAAGAAGAGGAAGAAGTGATGAAGCAGGAGGAAAAAGAGGGAGGAGGAAGAGGAAGAAGAAGAGCAGGAGGAGGAGAAAAAGGAGGAAGAAGAGGAGGAGGAGAGGGAACTGATGAAGCAAGAGGTGGTGGAGGAAGAGGATAAAAAAGAGGAAGAGAAGGACAAAAAGGAGGAAGATGATGAGGAAGAAGAGGAAGAGGTGATGAAGCAGAAGGATGAGAAGGAGGAAGAGGAGGAGATTCTCTGAGAACATAAAGGAACTATAAATAAACCCAGGTTGAATCGAGGGGGTTTTCTCGCGTCGACAGAACCATCCGTGGGTTCAATCCTTTAATAAACTCCATGTTGATTTGTGTAGAAAACATTATTCATTATTAGTGGAAAGAAATGAGCAGTTCATAAACGACATGAAACAAACACAGTTTAGAGCTTAATGATGTACAACCCTTCTAATGTACTGTCTGTCATTACGTACGTTTCATTAAACTGAATCGTAATTTTGCTTTACAAGCTTTTACTTGTCACGGTCTGATTAAAGGGTACGATTCAAAGTAAAAATAATGATTCAGTTTTGTTTTATTTTGTGTCATTGGTTCATTTCATCTTTTTGTTTTATACAACAAACACAGATGGAAATAAGTCCAGTAATGAGTCGAATCCAACACAGAACCTCACTGAACATCGTATATGGTCAAAAACATCACTGTGGAACGACCAATAAGAGATGGATGGGAAGTACAGCAGCAAGCGGCTCTACATGGGTCCAAAGAGAAAACCTAGATGTAACAAGTGGCGATGACCCGGTCCAGGAGACATCATTATGAATAGGGATGCATCGATACCAGCATCGGTATCGGTCCGATACTCAGTGTGTGTACTTGTACTCACAAAACTCCTCTGATACAAACACAGCGATACCACTTACAGCAGCCTGACATTTGCAGTTTAGTGTAGTGGAGTAATGTCAGCAGTGTGGAGGTTTTTCAAAATAAAGGTAATGAAGTAGATCTTTTCAGAGCAACTGTGTCGACGTAACCCGAATTTCCGTGCAAGTCAGAATTAATTAATTATTAATTTAGTACCCCTAAATCTCTAAATAACTATCCAAATACATGTAATATACTTCATATTAATAAAATAAAGTAAAAAAATAGCGTTGTAAAGTCGAAATAATGTAAGTCCGGTACGTCGTAACCCGAGGACTATCTGTACCCTCATCAATGTCAACATTAGTATCCACGTTAGTATTACCTCTCCGTGTTTGTTATTACTGTCATTCTTCTTCTCAAAAAACATTACTTTTCTTCATGGTATTTGGTCAGAATGGTTAATTAATAGCTGTTGGATTGATTGAGAAATGAAAATTCCAACGCACAAAATGACAGTAGCAGCATTTTGTTCCAGTCAGACTAATGACAACAATAAAGCACAAAAGTAACTGTAATAGTATTATTAAGTAATCATATCAGCAAGTACTCAAATGTAAGTACTTGTACTCGGCCTGGAAAATCTGGTATCGGTGCACCCCTAATTATTACCACACTTACCAATATTTAGTTTTTTGTCCATTAAATGCCAAAAAAAAAAACAGTGTAATAGCTAAAGTCGTTATTCTTCCCTATATACCAGACAACAGATCCATCTTAAGAAGATTTAGGTTATTTTAAGTAAAACAAACTCAGTCTATTTCCCTGTCAGAGTCACAGCGACAAGAGAATCAAGGTCCTCTGTGGTCCTCTGAGGTTCTGTGGAATGTACCGAGCCCGTTCGGATCATTAAGTTAAAATGGATTCAAACAATAGGACTCACTTCATCTGGTATGTTTGGTGTTCAGACCAATCATCGGGATCTTTCATCAACATTCTGAAATCAAATCTTTTTTTGGAGGCAAAATAGGTAGATGTATGGAACCACTGTAGTGATATCAAATAAACACCTTCCATATACTACAAATAAATACAATACAATATCTAGGTCCAAAAGTTGCATGGATGTTATAATGTGATAATATTGAAAATGATATTGATAACTGTTTTATTTAAATTTATTTTATTTTAGTTACATATATATATATTAGTGTTAGTAGTGTCATTACTGTTAGTAATTACACTGATGTAATCTACCCTCAAACAAACCTAACATTATGTTAGCAGTTAGCATATTTAGCATATATGCTAACTGACAGCATAATGCCTGGGTTCATCTATGTGCGATTTTGTCATTTAAGCCAAATTTCATGACAGCCTCTTTATTGTTACAGTGGTTACAATCCGAAACACAGTGCCTTCCCGTATAAAACACCCATAGAATAATAACACAGAGTCCAACAGTGGCGGTTTAACAATCCCCCATTAAAGACAAAAGCGTCGGGAGGAGCCGGGGCCGCTCAGATGTAATATAGAGTATAGACGTGCAGGTGCATTAGACTCCCTGAACAAGGTTACCTGGACTCATCCAATTACCTCCCATTAGAACAGGACACATGTCTGGATGCTTTGTTCCTGAATCCATTAGTCTGAGCATCATGAGCCTCACATCATAACAATCTGACACCAGCAGAAAAGGAGCTGTTTTCATTCCACATCGCCTCCTCTTCCTCCGGCGGATGCTCCCGCTCTCATCCCAACTCACAAATTCCCCAATTTTACTGTTTTTAATTTTCAACCAGTAATCAGTGACTGATTAATATTCATGAATGCATAATCTGGAATCAGGCTGCTAATAAATGTACCCAGTGATCTGCCCTGTGCAGCGGTTAATTGTGTTAACTGCTCACACTGTCTGTCAGCATTAAAGTCAAAATGGCCGCCTCATTATCTCCACGGAGACGTTGCCTGTCACTCAAAGCGGCCAATTACAGTGCTTCCATCATCAGCGCATGAGCTTGGAAATGTGCCCGGCGGCCATAATAAGGCCTGATCAGCGTCAGGGGGGTAAGTGGACCCCCATTGCTGACAGAGGGGGTTGTCCTGGTAACGGGGCACGCATCATCACAACGTAAACTGACTGAACACATTAGGATGTCGTTCAGTTATGAAAACTAGAACCTGGAGCTGAAAAAGGAAGTAGAGGAGGGAAGGGTGGAGGAAAACGAGACTGAAACGGTGGACTTCCTGTTGGGTTTGGACCAGTGGGGCCCACCATCAGAACAAACACGTAGGTTTTACAAAATAAAATCTAATGTCCCTTTATGCCAACATGTTCTATGTGAATCAATCCTCAGGTGAATGTGTGAGTTTTCAGGTTCTGTCTCTATGTTCCAGTCCTGTGGTCTGGATGCACGAGATCAATCAGTGTTATAAACCGTCTAAACACAGACCGTTATTTGTCAAAAACTCACAAATCTAAATGTCTCCAAACTGTGAACAAACTTTGTAGACGTTGTCCCAAAGAAGATACAGATAAAATATTAAATGAATCCAACCAGTAGTTTCAGAGAAAATGTTTGAAGAACTTGCTTATGAAGACAATGACGAACAGAAGAGGTGGACACGACAGTTTCACTCCAGTTTATGGTTTTTTCGGTCAGTGAGATAAAAATAATTATCATTTATTATTATAAAATACTGAAACCTGGCATGCACTGATATCCAGAAACTCTGTACACACAAAAAAATCCAGATGAACAGAACTGAGCACACGCCTGAATCCAAGCACATTTCTTTGTTCATCCCAATCAGTGTGGAAATGACCACATATATTGTATGTACCAGACACCCACGTCTGATGATGATGAGTTCTTTTGGCTTTTCCCTTCAGGGGTCGCCAAAGCGAATCACAGTTGCATGTTGATTTGGCACAGGATTTTTAAGTTGGATGCCCTTCCTGACACAACCAGTCTTGCGCCCCTTGTGGTTATATTGGGATATGCAGCGTAAAGGACCGTTCCCAAGGCTCTCAAACCAGCAATCTTCCGCACCAACACCAGTGGCGTTAACCACTAGGCTACGCAGTTGCTCACTAGACACCTACATTTAAATATGCAAATTAGTATAAACAGGGTCTGCAGGTGGGATACCGCTCTGCATGATTACATGACGTCAAGGTGTACGTGAAGCGGAGGCGGAAAGAGGCGGAAGAAGAGAAGAGGATGAACCCGTTTGGGCAGAGAGTCACCACTAATGTGACGCTGGTCTAACAGGAGTGACTCAGATCACCCCCAAGGTAAATATGTATTTAGTATTAATGTAACTCGAACATTTGTTCTGTCTACGGGTCATATAATAATCTGATCACAGTGTAATCAAAGAGGAAATCAAAGACTTTGACTCATGTTTAATGACTCAATTCATTATTTCCCAAAAGACAATGAGACAGTGAGACACAGTCCCAGCCCATCACAGACCATGGGATTCCCCCGGTCCACCACCCAGCTGCTGATGTCTGTCCTCGGGCGTGTTCTCACCCGAGTCACCAGAGGACATCGTGAGGACAACAAACGTTTTCACAGACATTAATATTACATTAAATGCATTTATCAACAACTGAATTCTGTGTCCTTGTCTCTTTCTGTGGTTGAAATCCCATCCTGCCTGGATCTGGTTCTGGTGGGGGGGTGAATTACTGAATTACATGCCAGTGTGTTAATTGTTCATCAGTAAGTCTCTGAAGTGCACATCACTCAGAGAAATGAGCGGTCTGCATTATGAACTGTTTCCCAGTATCACCTCTAAGTGTCACCAAAAGTTCAAAAGCACTAAAAACGAGCGTAAACCAGCTGTGGAGCTGGTGTGGACCACCGCACATTTCCATAGTCATTTCACTCCTTGTAATATCTGTACATGGGTGTGGAAAGGGGCGTACCCCACATTTTTTGGCAGACACACCCTCTGTACATCAGGCCCCAGATATGTATCAGATGTAGGACCACATATGAAAGTGGCCTGAGTTGGACTTGAAAAGATCAGATTTGTACATTTAAACCACATGTGCCTGCAGTCTGAATGTAGCCTTAGACTTTTAACTCCAGAGCCTCCAGTCCAACCTCCAGCAGATGTAATGAGGACTGTAGCTGCTTTGACCTCAAACCACTGTTCCATCTGCGTTGCCATGGTAATGGTATGTGATACTCACCCTGATACACATTCTATGGATTCATGTAGCCAGAAGAACATCTGCTGAAGGCTCAACAACAATCAAATGTGTAAAACAAGCACTCCTCCATCACCTTCATCATCATCATCAGTGTTACCTACTGCACATGTGTTACCTTATTAAATAATAATAATGTCAGTTGTATACATTTGTATATCTTCTGTTTATTTTTCTACATCTGAATTTATGTCTTGGTGGATCAATAAAATAATGATAATAATAATAATAATGATAATAAATAAGCACTTTTTTGGACATTCAGAGACACTTCACATTGAAACAAAACAAAGAAAACAGAAATAAATTAAAACATTTAAGCAAAACCAGTTCAAACAGATGAGTTTATGAGTAGGTTTTATCTGATCTTATCATCGTCACCTGTAGCTCCAACATTAAAACAAACTCAACTGAATTATGTTGTTAAATTTGCTTTAAACCAGGGTTTCCTTCAGGACTCCTGTACTTCCTGTGCAGTTCTGGATAGAGGTTGTGATTGGCTGGTGGGGATCATGTGACAGGTTTGACAAATCAAAATGATCGATCAGTTTTCAGTGAAATGAGAACCTGAAGCCTCTTCCCCTGTGTTCAGAGTAAATATCTGTGCTCTGTCTTTGTCCTGGCGTTCCATGGCTGCACAACGTATTAATTAGCCAGCGATGACTGAAGCCCCGCCCCCTTGTTGGGTCCAGATTTCGCACCTTGTCCTGTGTCCCACTGACCCTGTCACACGCCGCTCGCCAACCATTAATTCTATCTGACCGTCCAACTGAGCGTGAACACACAGGAAAACAAAACACCACGGACTCCAGCGGTCCACGCCTCCAACTGCACGCCGCCACCGCGTTGCCAACCCCCGCCTCCCCCTGGTAACACCGCTTCCTGTCCAAGCTCAGCCCCTCCCACCTCCATCATCTCTCCACATGAGGCGGCGGTGAAGGACGAGGAGGACAAACGCTCAAACATCAGCCGCTTCATGTGTTTCGTTCATTTATATTTAAACAACGTGAAGATGTAAAACTTTACAATCACAACCTTTTATTAAATATTAATCATTAGGTAAAAAGGCCTTAATCAGAGGTTTATTAACATTATTAACTGTCACAGCAGAACAAACACTTTCATTGATTTTCATCTACACTTTATTATGATTAGGATGTTCTTCAGGAATCATTTCTTATGCTCATGTTTTATGTTTATACTTGGACTAAATTATATTTAATCTTGTGTCAAACAAATATTAATGTATGAAAATGGGCTCATTTATGAAAACTGACATTAACTTTGAAGTTAAACTAGTATTAGTTTAGTTTTCTCATCTGAGTCACAGTGGATGAGTTTGTCACAGCTTTAGTGGTTTCTAATTGGATCAGAGAATAAAATAAAATTTAAAAATCAAGGCTTTAATTGTCTAATGGTTATTAAAAGTATGTTTTACTTTTCTTCAGTTGAAATCTGTTTTAAGAAACGCAAGATTTTTTTTTAGAGATTTGAGTCATTTAAACTGTCCTGTTGCATTGTGGGATAAAATAGGGGGGTGTCACAGTCCCTGTCCTCCAAGAAATGGGTTCATTGGCCAGCTGAGACCAGCAGCAGCCAGCCCACGCTGTTATTATTATTATTATTATTATTATTATTATTCATTCATCTTCTGAACCTGCTTTGTCATCACTAGGGTCAAGGGGGGGTCACTTGGAGTGAAACAATCACTGCCACATTCACACCTATGGGTAATTGTATTCTTAATTTAATTTATTGTTTTATTATTATTATTAACAACAACAACAACAACAACAACAACAATAATAATGATGATGATATTAATTATTATTATTATTATTATTAGTTTCATCTACTTTATTCTATTAACTAGAGTTAAATCCACAACACAGAGAACACATTCAACCACAGCCTGTGGAGGAAATATCCAGAAAAAAAACACACCCAAGAATGTGTTCATGACATTCATTAAACTAAATTAATTCAGTCATTTGACGACATCAGTTCATAATTACAGGCCATGAATTATTAATTTGAGGGAAGAATTAAGCAGCTTGTGTTTGGGATTGATTAAACTGAGGCCACAAATGACTAATCTGTGTTTCCAAATGATCAGGAAGTGGACCCTCAACACCTGAACGCAACATAGCAGCCTCAAAAACCTGAATGCATCACAACAGCCTCAAACACCTGAACTCAACACGATGGACAATTAAAGAACAGAGGAATCTCCAGAAACAGAGCAAACATTCACCCTCAAACACCTGAATGCAACACGACCCTGTCAAACACCTAAATGCAACACTGCAACCCCAAACACCTGAACGCAACACCGTAGCTTCAAGCACCTTCTGACCCAATAATACTGTAAATAGAAGTAAATGCAATTTTAACACATTTCTTGATGTTTCTTAATGTTTTTTTCTCTTTTGTGCATGTTTTTTCCCCCTGTGGCTATTGAATTCATTCATATTTATTGATTTTTGTTTATTTGTACTCATTTTTTCAGCGTTTTTGAACAACGTAAATAACCTAAACAAATATGAACCTGAAAATCTTAGTATAAATGAGTGGAACTGTACAAATGTTTTGTCTATTATTAAATGTTTTGTATATTTGAAGATTCACTGTGATCTGTAAGTTATAATGTACATGTGGAAATGATGAACAGAGGCAGAATATTGTTAAAATTGCACTCATGTTTCACAAGAAATTTCAGGTTGTTTATGTAATTCATATGTGTTAAAGGACAGTATATAAACATTTTCATTCTTTAATTTGACGGTTGTTAGTGTTGTTATTCCACTGGTCTGATTTAGTTTAGATCGTATTGGTCTGAATGTGGAACCTGAACTAACATGAGTTTAACACCAGGTAGAGTCTCCCCCCGCCATCCGTCACGTCCTCATCTGTATTCAAAGCGTGTTTCATCGCCGTTCGTGACCATGTGACGGCGGTGGCTTTTAAGAGGCTGATCCGGATTGTGGAAATAAAAACATTTCATTTTCACGGCCTTAAATCCCTTTGACCTTGCTTTGTTCAGATCCTCCTCTGCTTCTGTTATTATTATTGTTGTTGTTCTTTCTCTTTTTCCTTTTTCGCTGCTTATAAATAAAAGATAATGAAAGTCCCCCGGGCCAAGTGGGCAGCGTTTAATCCAAACACAGATTTAACTCTGATTTACTTTGTGCGGATGACGAATCACTGAGGAAGTGACCGCGGCAGCTTTGGAACTGGAATAATGGCCTCATAAACACAGTGAAAATCAATGACATGTGACTGTAGTGTTTTAGTGAAAGTAAAACGACGCCCAATTCCATGTGATGTGATGAAGAGGAGACGGCGGCGTTTGGAAACGGGTCATAACGACGCGGTCGATACGTGAAAGGCCAAGATCTAATGAAAGGTTCCAGTTATAGAATTTCAATATGATTCCATCATTGTCCTCATAAGCACCCAGATAGAAATCCAAACAGAACGTACTTTATTAGGTTTCATCCAGTATGAGGGGAGAGAGGGAGAGAGAGAGAGAGAGAGAGGAACGGCCTCTTAAGGATAATTTCACCTGCCTCCGCCCACTGACACTCACCGCTGCCCACTAAGATTTGCTGCCATCCACCTGCTAACACCCTCCGCCACCCGCCAACTAACGCTAACCACTGCCCGCTCATTAACGCTCGCTGCTGCCCACCAACACTCGCTGCCACCCGCTCATTAATGTTTGCCACCGCCCACTCATTAACGGTTGCCACTGCCCACTAACATTCACTGCTGTACATTCGTTAACGCTCGCCACCACTCGCTCAAATAACACTTGCTGTCACCCAATCATTAACCATCACCACCGCCCACTAACGGTCACCACCGCCCGCTCATTAACCCTCGCCACCGCCCACTAACGGCCATCACCGCCACATGCTAACGGTCGCCACAACCCACTCATTAACGCTCACTGCTGCTCCATAAATCTGTAGGGTAAAGTATATTCAAACCGGAATTAAATGGGTTTATTTCATTTTTTTTAACGTCAACCCAACACTTCCATTTACTTTCACTTCTTCCATTTCATCGAATTACTCCCAGTGCAAACTCCTGTCACCTGGAGATCTATGTGTAAGAAAAATAAATGAATGAAAATATTGTAATCACTGATGTTTTTACTTATTACTTACTTACTTAGAACCAAAGATACAAGTTTTAATCACAATGTTTTATGTCTTTTTCTATTAAATTGCTAAAAAAAAAAAAAAAGTAGAAAAGGACTTGGTGCAACCCCCCCCCCTACACACACACACACACCACCACCACCAACACCACCACCATCATAAATATTAGTCCCTCATTTATTTGAACAGCATTTTAAGATTCTCATATAGTCCATGGACTATATGAGAAAACATGAGTCGCCATCTGGTGGACATTTGTTATGATTACCACAGCAACGTCAATGATAACTAATAGAGAATCCTTTAAAAAA
>JAPSES010032668.1:0-12717 GCA_029822895.1 Maxillicosta whitleyi
TTCGTAATGGAAAAGAGAAAGAGCCGTGTAGAGTCGAGTAGAGTAGAGCCGGTACCATGGAGTGGAAAAGCGCCATAAAGTGTATTTTTTTCATTTCCAGTCAAAATATCTCATCCCACTTAAAATATCACACAATCACCTAAAGAATAACTTTTCAGTGAGATATAAGAACTTTTATTTAGACAATAGATCATGAAAATCTTATTTCAATAAATGGGGCGACACATATATGAGTAACACAATGCCATTGTTTTTATAACAGGAAAGAGCCATAGGAATCATGTACACCGTTACATATATGTGTTTTAAGAGTTATCTGAATTAAGGACATTGTCGGTTGTGTTGAGAGTGGGAAATGGACTTTTGCAAATTTGCAGAGATTATTTGTTTTAGTATTACAGGATGAAAAACATAGAAGGTTTAATTTTAAAAGCAAAGGGTTCAGACTAATGTAAAGCAGATGTGTGTTTCTGTTGTGGGTGTCAGATTGTGGAATTATTTGGCAATGAAAGAGAAGAACTGTACAAATATTTTTCAGTTTAAGAGGTTATATAAGGAGATAACGAGAATAGAGAAGCGTCACAAAAGCATATAATGAAATAATTTTACTTGTGTATATTGTATTTCTTTTATTTTATCTGACTATAACGTAAACTGTTTCCTGTAATAGCTGTAACAACAACCTATCGGAAGTTTCAAGAAAGAGGCGGGTGTTATAAGTTTTCTTCATCCTGCTCCTTTCCAGTCATTTAGGTCAGAATGAATAAATACATGAAATGAAATTAAATACATTTTACCAAGATAATTTTCACTTGTGCCATTTGCACTTTTTTTTTTTGCTTGAATTGAGCAAAAAAAAAAAAAAAAAAATCTGAAAATTATCTTGGTAAGATTTCTTGAAATAACATTTTCAAGATTTATTGTCTAAAAATAAGTTCTTATATCTCACTAAAAAGTTGTTATGTCTTATTTTAACTGTCATGAGATATTTGGACTAGAAATGAGAAAAATACACTGATTTTCGCAGTGAGATTATAGATGTTGGAGGGTAAAATAAAAAAGGATAATGTTATTTCATATGTTTCCAAACTACTCACAAGTTTGGTTTCTGGCCTTCCACCAGCTCATCTTTGGGGATGGAATAAAGAGCCTCATATGTACGTTTCTCTCCTGAACCGTGGATGGCGTAGGAGTTCATTTTGTTGACATTGGGAGGAAAATAACCCCAAGGAATGATAGCTTCCCCCATCCACCTCTCGCCTGTGATCGAAGCATCAAACACCATGGGCAGTTGTTGCTGGAGATAAGAGAAATGAAGACCATAATATAAACATAAACATCCAGCAGAAGCCGGCTGACAATGTATATATTTAAAGAATAACTGTTTGTACCATTTAACCGTCAGAAACGAACCCTCGACATAAGTTATTAACTGCTGGGTCATTTTTGATACAGAGTTCTGAAAGTCCTGGAAGATCATATTTTGTTTATATTGACTGATTTTGTAAAGGTGCTACGTAAACAATATTTTCTAAAATATCAGCTTTAAACTGTGGACTGACAGTTTTTGTAAGATTTTCAAACAACAAGTTACAAGACGCACTGTTTTAACTGATGAAAATACAGATTTCATATGTAATATAACCAAAACTGATGCGTTTCATTACGAGTTATTACAACGAAGAAAACAAACAAACAAACAAACAAACAAAACATGTTATGGTTTAGTATCAATTTAAAGGCATTAACTGTTGCTAATCTTCAGCGACTGGGTAGCTCAGTGGTTTACGCCACTGACTGAAGGTAGCTGGTTTGAGACCCAGGAAAAGGTTCTTTAAGCTATACATCCCAATAGCCATAAGGGGGCGCAAGCCTCATTGTGCCAGTCCAAAAACCCGGTTGTGTCAGGAAGGGCATCCAATGTAAAAATCTCTGCCAAATAAACATGCGAAGGTGGCGACACAGAAAAAAAAATCATCATTAACTTTTGCTCATCCTCAAGCAGTCCTTTTTTTGGATGCAATTTAAGGATCTGTGGATACTTTGTGTGCATAAGTATTAAAATACCCACAATCCTCTGCGTGAGTTTAAAAAATGCAGGTAAATGACAAAGATCTAATCACAACTGGGCATAAACCTTCAATGAAGACAAATAAAAAGCTAATCACTTCAGCAGTGCAAAGTGCATTTAATGTAATTATAACGGAAACTTATAAGGCAAGATAAGATTTTACATTATGTAGAAAAACCCAAATACAAAGGAAATTCAAGGTGAAGATAACTAAATAAATGAAACACCTACAGGAAAATAAAATCATAAAAAGATAAATATTTAGAAAATACAGAATATATAAAATCAGATCAAGAAAGCAATGCCATTAAAGAATGATTATAATGATGAACTGAAGGAACAGTCTTGAATTTACTAACAGTAAGTCATACAGTGAAATAAGAAATAATGAAAAATTAAATCACACACACGAGAAGTGAAATGTTTTTCTTTGGGTCTAAAAATATCAACCTTTGGGACAAATGTAATTGAAGTTTGTTTCATGTAGCAGCCAAACAAATAAATGCTGCTTCACCTTTATTAATACCTTTGTAAATGTGTTTTCCACTTTCCAGACTGTTTCATTTATGAGGGAATTAATCTGAATATAAATAACACTTGCCTCATCAAAGAAGGACCCTTGAGATTGAGAATGGACCATTGTCTAGTCTACGAGCTCTCTCTCTCTCTCTCTCTCTTATTTTGGGCCAACATCTTCATAAATTAAATTCCATGACTTTTCAAAAACTTTCGGTAATTTTTGTTAATGGTATTTTATGGTGTGGGAATCCTGATCAGGAACTTAACAGGTACTGTGATAAATATTTATATTAATTAATAAATAAATAAAAATGTGAACGACTGAACATCTTAAAGTAACGTATCATTGAATCTAGAACTAAACATTAAACTCACCTAATTAATTATTACTGTTATTAATTCCCTCAATGTTGATAACTGCTACTGAGAAGCCTCATATCAGCCACTTTAAGTGATAGCGGCACTTTGTTAGATGTTGTGGTCTATCTACAATATATACTGCACCCTTTTAAACTCCTCTGATGTCTGCTTACCACAAATGCCTGCCCGACTCCTGATAACAACAAGATAAGATGTTGTCCGTGTCTACGATGGAAACACAAGGAAAATGTTTCATTATTGTGGTTTTGGATTTCAAAGTTTGGTCATTCAATATAATAAGTACTAAATACTTACGGACAAACCTCCACTTCAAGGTAGTTTTCTTTGGTACTATCAAGGAAGAACGCTTCTACAACTGAGGAGAAAAAAAACAACAACATGACAGGCCTTTAATGCGTGATTAGAAAATGTAGAGGTATTACCATCAAGACAGTAAATAATTAGATTCAATGATTAACATTGAATATGTAAACTCTTAAACAAGGTTTAAAGACCTGCACACCAGCTAATCTAGCACCACATTCATATCTACCTAGATCATAATGGGGCTGCCTTGCTACGTAATATGTTCCATTAATGAGGCCAAATATGTAGGGCTCATTAACCGGAAATCGAACTTACTTAAGGTCAATTAGATAGGATTGTTATTACTCAACCTCATTTACAGAGTTTAATTGCAGTGTCACCGTAATAATGATAATGCAATTACTATCATGATTATTGGCTCATAAACAGAGCTAGTCTTGTGTCTCTCACATCATACAAACTAAATTGCTAAATCATGCCTGGATTTATCATCTCACTATAGAAGAAGCACGATCATCTGGAGGATGAGAACCTCATGTTCAATACAAGGCTGTTTTCCAAAAGGTCATAAATGTGACCTACGTGATGCTCTGTGTCCACATTACCTGCTTTACCAAGTCAGATAGATAGACAGATGGATGGATGGATGGATGGATGGGTGGGTGGGTGGATGGATAGAGTGACAGACAGACAGAGAGAGAAAGAGAGGTAGGTAGGTAGGTAGGTAGTTGGTAGATAGATAGATAGATAGATAGATAGATAGATAGATAGATAGATAGATAGATAGATAGATAGATAATGACTATAGTTGCCTATAGTTTGGTGTGGAAGATGGCTAGTTTGAGACCCAGGTGATCCCTTGGGGGAAAGTTTTTTATGCTATACATCCCAAAAGCCACCGGCCCATTGAGCCGGTCCCAGGCCCGGTTGTGTCAGGAAAGGCATCTGACATAAAAACCTCTACCAAATCAACATGCAAAGGTGATTCGCTGCGGCGACCCCGGAAGGGAAAAAGCCGAAAGACATCATCATAGATAGATAGATTGATAGTTCAGCTACATCCAGATAATGAATATTTAGAAATGTTATTCATAAACTGCCAAATTTAGTGGTAAAATGCTTCATAAGTGTGGTTGATTTGTCCGGTTTATCACTGAACCAGACAAAACCCTGACACATTTATTTTACATTTCCAGTGCTGGTTTAGGAGTCACCAACCTACTACACACCTTCATAATCCCAGAGTCCAGGAAAAGCTTGGCCAGGGGGTCCCGCAGGGGCTTCTGGGTCATTGAAAAAGGGAGCAAACACCTGCATTTTCAGTCCTCCTTCCCCAGGAGAAAACGTAATCCTGATGGGCTCATGATCCACAGGATTGCTGTCCCAAGTGTTCTGGATCACAAACTGCATTTCATTACGCAGTCTGTAAAGAGGAAGACACAACAGTATGACAATCTGAAATGTTACTATAGTGACACAGTGCAGCAACACTTTACTTACAGACATTCACTGTGGAGCAGAATGCAGATGAGAGACATAAACTGTAGCCCACCAGCGAAACCCATGTTTAAATGTGAACACTCCTCACTCAGACTGGAAACTCTTTACACTCATCTTAACTTGTCATAACTTATATACTCACCGTTTCGCTTTGTAAGTACTTTGTTATCAAATCTGGTTAATGACAAAGGAAATTCTGTTGTGCAATAATCTATCGAGATCATAAAATTAGTAATCATTAGTAACAATGGAATTTGGAACAGTCAATGTACATGTCCTTGGGTATGAGAGTAATCAATAACAATAACTTCTACACACCCATTTCCTATCACCTGACCCATACTGAGCCATACACATAATTGTACGTGTTTGCTTCTTGTCTGAATAAAAATACAATCCTATATTAATAAAGTCAATATAAAAGGATAAAATCTCTTTCTAAAAACAAAAAGCATATTGTATTTTTAACCTTTGGATTTGCAGCTTCGCCTTGGTAGATTAGGAGTGAAACTTCCCGTTAAAGCGGAACCTTTGGCTTTACTGTTGTACAGGCGGAGTATTCTCGGGGGTGCACCTCTTCTCTGATTGGTTGTCGTTTCCCTTGAAAACAAATGGCGGAACCGAGGTTTCAAGTATAAAGTCCCGTTTAATCTTATATCATATTTACCTTTGTGAAATCATACATTTATACACACTTAATTCTCAGTGTGTGGTGCCATTTAACAGTGTTTTGTGCCGTGTTTTCGCCGTTTGTTAACTGTAAACTAAAACAATAGCCAGTGGACTTAGCTGAGATTTGTTGGCTAGCTAACGTATGTTGTCGTTGCTAACCACTCTGCCGATGTAAAGCCTTGTATTTGTGGATTATCAGCCAGTGCATAGTGAGGTTTATCCTTGAGCGACTCTGTTCTTCTTCCTCCTCTGAGAAAATGTGTTGCCAGAGTGTTTACTCCTGCTCCTGATTCACTCTCGTCTCTTAACTGACGTTTAGTCCCTAACCTGTCAGCACAGTCTGTTTTCTAAGCGTCTTCACACCGCCTTCACCATGGAAGCAGAAATACAGTTTTTGCGCGATCAAGGTAAGAAGCCAAAAGGGAAGCCACCCTTCCATTCGAAATCAATTCTCTGTTCTTGACCCTTAACTGCGGTGTATTTCATTATGTCTGTATGGAATAGGATAGTCACAGTCGTTTCACATTCATGTCCCCTACAGTAAATATTCCATTTTTTAATGGTGAATGGGGAGAAACGGTTACTCAGACAAATACAATTCATAATAACAAGGTGATAGGCTTTCAAAGTAAAGTTCTGCTTATCTATAACCACTGAATAAAATAAAAACGATTTGTTAAAAGGCTTAAAAGATGGAGCTATGTTAAGTGAGTGCTAGTTCCATTTTTAGGGAAAATGGAATCTTGACAACACTGTACACCAGATCAACATGAGTGAATACAGCTTTGATCTTGTATTTATTTATTTTTTTCCCAGTCCACAGGTTAAATTCTGCTCTCAGCCAGTATCAGCATGGAAATCGCACCCAATCCACATCATTTCAGGTATTACCAACCTCTGCAAAGTGACAAAGACTTTGAAATTATTCTTTTTCATTATTTTAGGAGTTGACTGATAGTGATGATCATTTTAAACACCAATTACTAATACTGATAGTCACTAACAGAAAACAGCTGACAGTTGATCAGCCAATTCCCCCCAAAAAAGAAAAGAAAAAATGAAAAAAAAATGGCTGGAGGATGGACTTTATTATAAACTGAATCACTGTTGAAGTTGACATTAAAATTAGAAATAGGCGGAACTTAAATATTTTGCTGTTTTTCCCTTCTAAGTTAACATTTAAAGTTAAGAATCATAATATAACCATCAGCCACTGTCAGAACAGAATTCTTGCAGGAACAACACTTTAACTCCTACCAGTATTGATTAATGGCCTAAACTAATTCTTTCTATTTGATTTTATCATTTTGTAGGTTACATGAAAACGTCTATAATAGAACACATGACATTATGTCATATGAGACAATTTAGATAGTTTTAATTACAAAAAGATGTATCCATTCTAAGCTTTCCATATTTACTGACTATTCTGAGCTGAATGAGACACTAAAGGGCCTGGCCCAGCAAAAGTGAACATTTCTTTTTTCTCTTAAACAATATAATTCAGCACGAAAGACATATATCTCTACTTTTTAAAACTGTGTTTATTTAATTTGTACCTGAATTACAACTACATAACAAAATATATGAGAATACAGTGTAAATTAAGAACAGCAAAGGTTGTAAATGAATGTACACAGCATAAATTCAGAATGTAAATAGCAATGTGTAAATACATATGATCATAATATATGCCTGTGTCTAATCTTAAATTTCACAATAATCAAATACTATAATGATTTACTAGAATGATGAATGTTATTTATTGTAAAGAGGAAAAAAGATAGTGTTAAATATAGTAATGTGACATATCGCCAAAGACTGATGATTTTATCAGTATGTTAATCAAATTTTTGATTTATTATTATTCTGGTGCATCACACTGAACAAACACCTCACTCTGTTACTTTTGGGTTCTTACTCTGTTAGCATGAATTAATGTCCTTCAAAACAAAGTACAAATCATATCAAATTTATTTTTGAATATAATGCGCTCTCATATATTCAGATGTGTGGTATGCTAAATATTTGCACTTTCCTCGATTAACAACATTTTTTGGCATTTTTTCCAAACCTTGAATCACTGTTGTATATTTTTTTTCACTCCACTACTTTGTGTTTTTATTAAATATTTGATTATAATTCATTAATAGTATGTTAAAAATAAGCTATTCTGGTTGCTGCTGAACTAATTTTTAGAAGCAGATACAGAATGATTAGTTTTGCTGCACAGTGCGTTCTCACTCCAGGGTTCTAGCTAGCGCAATTTAACGTATCGGCCCCCGACGCAAAAATTTTGACCCGATACTCTACATTTCTCCCAATATGCTAAATTTCAGTTGAGCGTATTGGCATTTTGACTGTAATTGTTTGCCCAGATCAAACACAGGGTCCGACATTAACGGTTGCCCGAAGCACCTCCTCTGAATTATCTGTATTTTCTCTGGTGTGTCTGTCCTCGGAGGATGAATTTACAGCCTGTGTGAGTGAGTGAGTGTGCTGCCATTGGCTCCCTCTGTGCTGACGTCAGGACACAGACGTACGGTGATGTTCTTTTACGCTGAAAACAACGGCGGCAGCTCGGGAGTGAACATCTCCCTGAAACCTCCTTCTGCACAATATCCACCCCCTGGTCGCTGCACTCCCTCAACACCCCTACTCTAAAATAAAAATGTTACTTGCTTGGCCAGGCCCTGATGTTTAAAATGACCATTTGGCCAATACCAGTATCCAAATTATTATTATTATTATATAATTATTATTATAATTTTCTGCTCTGTTTATGTTTTTGTTGTCGTTTATGCTCCCTTTTGAAACAAGCAAACGAATAAATTTTCATTGTGAAAAAATAACTGATTTAGAATCACTCTTTCTTCACGTCTTCACTCTACCTTTGAATGAGCACAAATCAAATCATGTATATTTATGAAACAGTCTTCAAGGTGACATGGTAGATAAACATCTGACGCTGCTGTTGATGAAATGATATCTTATTTTACCAATAGCTGATGCCAAAAAAACACTGTCGATGTTTTGCCCATATATTCATACATGCATGCTACTCTGTTGCTGAACAGTGTTTTGTATTCCTTAAATATCACATGGAGATGACCCTTAATGTTTATCCTCTATACATCTTACATTTATCAGGTTGAGGAGACGGGACCAACAGAGGCTCGTGCACCCTGGATCTCAGATAGAAGGTTGGTGACCACACAGATGTTTGTGTCTCTTTAATAATTCCTTTAAACATTTGAAGAACTCTTTTCCAAAACACTATAAAAGCCATTTAATTTCAATTTTTTATTTTATTTTTTTACAATCTCATTTTAAGATAGCATCAGGAAAATTGGAACTAGGTTAATGCTATCTGCTGTTTCCATAACAATTTTAAACATTATAACATAAATTTCAATGAATATTGACAGAAAAAGACAATTAAAACACTTAATTTTTGAAAATGGGTATATAGTGTTTTGGAAAACAGCTCTTCATTTACTGATAAGAGCAGCATCACTGGTGATTAGCTGATTGATCTTGTCACAGTGTTGAAAAAAATGTTGTTGTAAGTCTGCGTTATGCATTTAGCATGCTGATATCACTGTACCGTAGTGTCCAACACTTTTGTGACATCTAATTCATCTTTACAGTATTATGGCTCCGCTGATTGCAGAGTATGATCGGCACATGGATGAAATGACAGATCGGCTACAGAAATACCAGGTGACAAACATGTCCGGCTCAGGGTGTCCGCGGGGGGTTTAAAAAGTATTAAAAAGTGATAAATCAAAAACACAAAATTTAATGGCCTTGAAAGGTGATAAATTCAGTCAAAAGGTTTTAATTTTTTTAAATAGGTATTAATTTTTCTTTTGGGCAATGAGTGTTTTCATTTTGATGAAATAGGCTAAATAAAATAAACCCTATCTTGCTTGCGCCGCTACTTCAAAAACCAATGTGTGATATGAACTTGATATTGACGTCATATCAGTGCATTGTATTCATTGGTCAATAGAATCTGAAATCATCCGGCCTAGCTAAATCCAAGTGGAGACAGAAAGCAGTGCTAGTGAATCAGTAGCTCTTCTTCAAATTCTAGCGAGTGGCGAAAAGATTAGAAATGGGGAAATGTAAGTTTTCCCAATCCTGGCTCCGGGATCCAAGCTTTCAGGCTTGGATAAGGCCTGTCGTCGGGAGTGACCGGCAGGCGTACTGTAAAGTATGCCTCAAAATCATTAACATTAATTGGATGGGGGCTAATGCTACAGTCTTCAAGAAGGTTGTAAGTTTAAATCCAGTACCATTCCATCACTTAAATCAGGGGTTCTCAAAGTGTTGAGGGATGAGGGCCAATATAGAAATCCGGTGCCGACCGGAGGGCTGCTAAAGGGGTGGGGGCAGAAATAAAAGACTGAAAAATACATTCAATTTGCAGTATTGTAGTAAGAAAATATCGCAGGTTTAGTATATAATGATCAGTCAAGGTTATTTACAAAGATATTAAGTTGTTTAGTGTCATTTACAGGTGTAAGTGCATCAGCCCATTAATTTATTTCTTGGTTACTGAGGGCCGCCATTGGCCCCCGGGCCGCACTTTGAGAACCACTGACTTAAATGAAGCAAACCACACCACCTCACATTGCACTAGTAACTGTAACTAATGCCCTGCTGCGAAATATGCAACAGAGTCTGGTAATGATGTAAGTAAGTGTTGGAGGCAAAATGTATGTGCATGTCACAAAATCTTTCTGATTGATACTTGGTGCAACTCCATGTCATGATAGTTGTAAAAACCATCTGAATGTAGTAAAAAAAAAAAAGGTATTAAATGGTAGTAAATGTGACTCAAAGATTGCTGTATATATCCTGAGGCTGAACTGAAATAATCAGCACACACATGTGAAATAGTTCATTTCTATCTGCATTTTCTTCTACCAAATATATTGAATAAGACAGAACTCTCCATAAAGTCTATTCCATCACATTCCAATGATTCTCAGTGGGGTTAAGGTCTGGACTCTTTTATGAAATGCTGATCCTAGACCTGACCAGATGAGGCAGCCACAGATCATGACACTGTGTCTACAGCTTTGTACTGTAGGCACTAAGCATGATGGGTAATTACTTCGTCCACCTATCCCCTTCACCTTGATGCACCTATTACTCTGGAGCAGCGTCAGTGTGGACTCATCAGGCCATATGACCTCTTTCTATTGAAATATAGTCCAATCTTTATCTTCTCAATCCAACTGATGGTTATTTCAGAAATGAGAAGCTGCTACAGCATCATTTAAAGGGTTAAAAAAAAAAAACATGTTTGCAACTGAAACATATTTGTCAGTGCTGTCATTATCCAATGGAAAGATCTGAATCTCATTGACTTGGTTAAATCCAGGTGGCTGTGTATTAAGTATTAAATTTGTGTTAAAGTTTTGACTACTAATAATACATCTCTAAAGTACTGTGTTTTATTTTAAGCTCTGTCTTAAATTAACCTGGTTCCATATAAAAATTACCTCATAGTGTTGAGTGACTGAATATATTTACACCTCTTGGTCAGAAAGAATCAGTTAAAAAATGGTCTTTTGTAGAATGTGTTACCTGTCCTGCTACCTTGTCACTAAGGCAGTGTTGATATGACTGCAAGTGTTATCTGAGGTTTCAAGGTGTCATTATTTATTAATCACAGTCAGTGTGATGTATTTTTTTTTTTTTTTCCATTAACAGGTGCAGATGGCAGACGTAAAAGTGAAACTGGAGAGGGTTGTCAGTGAGAATGAAAGGTGAAAAAAAAATTCACATGTACCTAATTTACATGCAGAAGAAAAAAACTTTGAAATCTCCACTCAATGTCGTATGTGCTTTCCTGACATGCATCACCACATTTGAGAGTTTTCATTTATTTGCTGCTTGTTAGTTGAATTGCCCTGCAAAACTAAAACTATAATGATTATGATAGTGGGATTCATCAAGACTGCATTACTGTAGCTGAAAAGGTCAGTCAGATCAGTTTTAAGGCTAAAATAACCTATTCAATCTGAACCAACCATTTTCAGGCTACATGCAGAGCTGAGGGAGTCAGTGGAGAAGCAGCTCCATGCCGTACCGGTGGCTCCAGGAGCGGAGGGTGGCACACTAGAAGAAGAAGCAGTCATCAGAAACCTTCAAGAACAGATCCAGCTGTCAGAACAGGTCTGCATATGTTCACATGTTTAAATATGTTGACTGGTTTTGTAACAAAAATTACATTTTACGTGGTTTATGTTTGTTTCGGTCGGTACGGTGCTACAGTGGATTGCACTGTCACCTCACACCAAGAAGGTCCTGGGTCTGAACATGCACCGATAGTTTAATTGGCTAATCTAAAATTGCCCGTAGCTGTGAATGTGAGAGCGATTGTTGTTTGTCTGTATATGTCAGCCCTGCAATGAACTGGCGATACGTCCAGTGTGTACGCCACCTTCAGCCATAGGTAGCTGGGATAGTCTCCAACACACAAAGCAGTTCAGATGTTTGGCTGGCTGGCTGGCTGGCTGGATGGATGGATGGACATGTTTGTTTTATTGATTGCTAATGGAAAAACACTTGTTTCGTGCTCTTATTAAAAGGTACATTAAAAACACCATTCCCAGAAAAATGTAGTAACAACTAAAATCTGTGGTTTCTTCATTTGTGTGAACCTTTATCTAACCAACAAAAGTACAGAAAGCCATGTTTTCACTCAAACAACTTTACTGTACTTTGTAAACATAAACATGTTTTAGATTTTGATGCCTGAAACGCACTCAATACAAAGTGACTGAAATGTTGTGTGAATCTATTGGCGTATTCACACCTGGAAAGTCCTTTGGACCACTTGTTTGATTCAGATCAAATGGACTTTATTTTTTTGGTTTGGGTTAGATCTCATTCTCATTGCCCTTTTCCTAGTGGACCAAAATTTGTAAACAGAAGCACACGTGTGACGAACTGGGCTGGCATTAGACAGAGAAGTCAGGGTCGGAGGTGAATCAGACAGCTGGTGTTGATGAAAACAAACGTGAAAATCCTATGTGCAGCTATTTTTTCGGCATATGTATTCTGTTTACAAACATAAAGTTGTGAAACTATTGTCAACTGTAAATAACAGCTCATTTGATGCCAGTTTTGTAATATGGACATATGACCAAATGTCAATAGACACTCTCCTCATTGCCAGTGGTGTAGTGGGGATTTTTTAAGTGGGTTTACGTGATTTGTGACATCATGGCTATGAATTACGGGGGGGG
>JAPSES010032679.1:2621-12717 GCA_029822895.1 Maxillicosta whitleyi
CCCCCCCCCCCCCCCCCCCCCCCCCCCCCCCCCCCCCCCCCCCCCCCCCCCACGGTCCCTGGTCAAAGGTAATTATGTGTTATATTATGTACCATTATTGTAATTATATATAAATAGGAATAAAAAGAGGAATGTGTCTGAAAACAAAATCATTCCAACTTCATGGTCAATACTGTATTTTTCATTTCAGTCATTTTAACGTATTTGTTTTACTTTGTTGTTTGTTCATTTGTGTGTTAGTCTGGTAATTTGATAAAGTTAAACTATTCCTTTTTCTTATTCTGGCAGTGGCAGACACAGAAAATATGGAGGGGGGGCTATTACATACATATATATGCGATATTTTTCTCAGAATTGTCATATTCCTGCTTGTTTTTTATACAGAACATACTGTGCATTATGGTCATATGTTTGATCATATATTTGAGCGTTTTTTTGCACACCGCCCTAAAATGACAAGTAGTGTTATAAGAGCCACTTGAATTGCTCAACTTTCATTCTGCTCAGTTGGTAGAATTTAAAAATATTTCAACACAACCTACATTTTAATTTTAATTAACCTTGAAGCTTAGGCATAAACGTAACATTTTGAAAAGTATCTAGATAATCAGATAGTAATTAATTTAGTTCAAAGTGCAACTGGGATTCAGCTCAATAGGTAAAGCTTCAGACTGTGATGTGAAAGAGCAGATTTTCAAATGGGCGGGGTGCAAACCGTCTGGTAGGTAAATCCACCACTGTCTGGGATTCATGCTTCAAGTATCGGTGTATGCTCTGATTGATGAAGTGCTTCGCTTCACAAACACCATGCACCATATTTTGAGTTGAATATGGTTTGATGGTAAAGTATATGCATAGTTATAGTTATAGGCTTAAAGTGCAGACCTCTACCAAAGACAGTTCTCCACTCATCTTCATATTCGACCCAAATGGAAACACACAGCATGATCTACATTTTCCTCCTTTTTGCCGTCTGGTGCTACTGCTTAGTGTAATTTACTGTTACCATGGTAACAAAAGCATTCGTTCTGGTCACTTATGTGATGTTGATTAGTTGGCTAAAGCAGTACGCAAGATATTTTGGTATTTCTGAAACCAGTAGTATGTGATTTGCATGCTATATGAGGGTAAATATTGCAGTATGTAATCTCTGGACCCTTTGCCAGGATAAATATCCCATAATGCACTGCAGTTGTGACAGCAACACATTGTGACAGACTGTGCACACAGCCCAGTAGCTGGTGGGCAGTAGTATTACACGCATGGTGTTAAAGGGGAGACTAGACAGTACATAAACGTAGACTGAATATTAGTATTGGTTTTGTATAGATTCTGTGTCTAGTTATTTTTATTTAACTGACAGTTCTGTTCTATATTCATCTGGGACTCTCCAGTTTTAAAGAAAGTGAAAAACAGTTCTCTGTCCACTTTTAATGGATCTGCTCCAAAATTGAAAGTGCTTGTCCTTGGTCCTTGTCTGACCCTTCCAGCAAATTCAACATTTAAAGGTGCACAGTGACAGATTTACTGGGATTTAGGAAACTCTAATCACAAAAATAGAATCTTACCCACCTAAAAATATAAATCACATACTGTGTTTATGTGGACATAATTATTTCAGATATGAGGTTTTTGCACTCTCCCATTTTGTGTTTGGAGTTTTTTTTATGCAATATTTTCCTATATCTACATAGTTTACTGATATCCCTAAATGATTACTTTTTTATCTAGCCCATTTACACATGTGTTATGGCTTATTATGTAAAAGACACATCACACATTCAAGTGTTTATCCAACCAGAGGCTGACTGGTAACATCCACTGTCACTTTTAATGTTCTAAACTACACATGTAGTTTAGAACATGTGTAGGTGCATTACTCTGCAGGTGCTAAACACAAGCATGCACACAAGCGGCACAAAAGCATCTAACCATTGGACTGATACAGAGATGGATTTTGATAATGAAAAAGTAAATATAGTTGGTAGACTAAATGTAAAATCGCAATGAAACTACTTCATAAGCATTGGTTTATGTTGGTTGGTGCAACAAATACACTATTAACCAGACACTTGTATCCATTGTGAAAACCCTCTACCATCAGTCACGGTCTTATCACGGTGACGGTGACAGAACAACAGCTGGAGGATATGTTTACCTGTTGATATAATCTGCCATCGCTGGTAGTAGATGAATACGTAAAACAATGTTGACATTCAATAGAGCTAAGTCTGCCATTTGCCAAAAAACATGAATTTATTTTTAATTCTATAGCTTCTGCTGCTTTAATATTAGGCAATAGCTACTGAAATCTGATTAAATTAATGTTATGTTGTAACCATCACATCAGTTTTCTGCATGAACAGTCGCAGTAATGGGCAACCAGGATAAAACTATTTAATGTGTTTTTCTGTGTTCTGTCTGCCTCATGACCGGGATACTCTTGTTTACGTCAACGCTGTTACTGCATTACCATTACCTTAAAATGTTTACAGAGGGGATGAATTGCATTTCATGGGGTCCATCATGTGAATTTATTGTTGTTTTTCTTCTGTTTTCACCAGTGTTATATTGGATTATCATCACTTACTATGTCTAACAAGGACAAACAGATTCAAAGACAGTTTCTTCCCACAAGCTTTCACCACACTTAACTGCAATAACTCTGTAGCCTAATAACTCTGGGGTAAAGTAATAACTTCGCTTTTCTTCCTGTTCTACGGCTTCCCTCAGTGCATCCTCAGAATCACCTCCCATAATGTGCAATAATCCTTCAAATGTGAATTATGTGCAATAAGTATAATGTGCACTTATCTTCTCTCCTGCAATAACTATGCAATGTTTATGCAATGTTTATCAACAGTAAATGCACCATTTTTATACAGACCTGGTTCATACTGTTTTTATAGGAAATATACTGTTAATACTGTCTATTATATCTATTGATATTCAGTTTGTTCTTTATTATACTAATCTCTATTGTTATGTTACTTCATTTATATATATATATTAGTTTTTGTAATGTAATAATTGCTTTAGTTTTTATTTCTGTTTGTTTTGCTGCACTGACTGGGGTACACAATGGTAACATTCTATTCTATTCTATTTTGAGGGTGGGCCGTAGTTACTAACCCATTAACCAGAGCAACCAAAACAAATACTGCGTGAGTTTAAGGGAAGAACAGAACCTGCAGCTCTGTTACTGGTCGTCACTAAATATTACACACAGCACCTTTAATTAAACTGGTGCTTTTTTCTCTTATCACACTCTACCATGGACTATGTTCCCATCTTATGCGGTCATAACTGAACACAAATATGTAATGCCTGACAGTGAATCCACCACTAAAGATGAACGACACCAGTGTTTCTGGTCCTTCATTCTGCCCTGCCCATGACTTCCCAGCTCTCCCCTTTGTCATCTGATAATGGACAGTAATGACTATGGTTCCTTCAAACTGTACATTGAAGGTTTTTTTTTTTTTTTTAAATACAGCTCATTTGCTGCTCACTCATTTCTTCGCCCTGCCTCCCTGGAGAATGATCATTTACCAAATTAATAACTGACAGCACTGATTTAACTCTTCCACCACATAGAAACAAAACAAAAACAAATAGCAGATTCACATCCAGCAACAACAACAACAACAACAACAAAACATATATTAGACATATATTTTTATGTTTCACTGGGCCACACTTAATAACACTATCAGTGACTGAGCATCATCCTCTGTGTAAGACAATCATCCTCTGCTGGATTAAAATAGGTGATCAAATTGTTGGTGTTGTGAAGGACACATCAAGGTCCTTTTTTGGGCTTGTAAGCGTTGTTTCTGTTGGAATAGTACCAGACTGGGGATCTGAGGGAACGGGATGAATATTTAATAAGTGTTACCTCGTTGGCATCCGCTATGCCATCTTTTTTGCATAGTTGCAAGCTGGGATTTTATTTCTACCAGCCAAGCAGAATGAAAGTTGAGCAATTCAAGTGGATTTTCAACACTACTTGTCATTTTTTGGGGGTTGTGCAGAAAATGCTCCAAATGACGTAAAGCAGTGGACTTATAATAGGCCCGTAAGATAAGATAAGATAAGATAAGATAAGATAAGATCAAATAAAAATAAGTTGAGATATGATAAAATAAGATAAGTTAAGATAATATAAGATAAGGTAAGATAAGAAAAAAATAAGGTAAGATATAATAAAATACAATAAGATAAGATCAAATAAAAATAAGGTAAGATAAGATATGATAAAATAAGATAAGGTAAGATAATATAAGATAAGAGAAAAATAAGGTAATATATGATAAAATAAGATAATATAAGATAAGATAAAATAAGATCAAATAAACACAAGATAATATAATATAAGATGAGATAAGATAAAATAAAATAAACATAAGATAAGATAAAATAAGATAAGACTTTCTTTATCTCATTGTTGGGAAGTTTCACAGTTAACAGCAATAACATACAACAACAATTGCAAAGAAAAAAACAGATAGCAAAAACACAAATGAGTGAAAAATGAAATATAATGAAATATAAATAAAAAATAAAGACACAAAAAAGAACACAAAACAAACAATCTGTGACTGAAGCGACAAAGGAACAGCAACATTAAAAGGAATACGACGATCAATATGGCTTCAACATACAGGCTTTCTGCTGATTTTAACACTTTGTTGTTGTTGTTGTCTGCTTTAAGTCAGATAAACATATTGCACATTACATAGCTTTAAATGTCAGAAGATCTTGAGTAGCTATTTCTGAACATCCTGCACCTTTTGACCCATGAAGCGTAGCTGGTGTTTGCTCAGCAGTCATTCTACAACATATATCCCTTCGTCCATGAAGAGGTAGGGAAATGTCCTTTATTTTCTAGCCCAACAGACAGATGGTAGGTTTCTTCAGTGAAGCATAATCTCCTAGCAAAGCTGAGATAAAACAAGTTTAATACTGTAAAATCCTGAGGTTTTATCCCTGCTCTGGTGATACCGTACATATGGCTGAACATCTGGGGGGATGGGGTGAACAGCGGCTGACCAGACAGAATCTGACAGTTTAGAAGTAGAATAATATTCAATATTTAGACTTAGGAAGCATGTTTCTCCTCTCTTAGTATCACACTGATAATGATTGTGTGTTGTTTCACAAAGAACAAGCAGGCTTTCTTTGAAGAAAAGCCGTGTGGAATTAAAGGCTTTTAAATGCAGTACACTGAATATCAGAGTACGAGGGTCATGTACACTTGTAGTTGTAACTGTAAAGGTTCATTTGAACTCTTGTCCAAGGTTGCGCAAGTAGTTTTCGTTTATTGATGATGATTTTCATATTGTTTGGCCAAAACAAGGACAGGGCCGTTTGAAAACCTTAAGGCTATTCAGGACTCGTGCACAAACAGAAAAGACTGAAAGTATTCTTTAAAGGGGAAATATGAAAACATGACTTTTATTTATGATGTTATTATTTATTGATGTTTTTTTAAATTACCATGAATTCATGAAGGCTTTATTTCCTTTCATCTGAGCTGCAGAGAGAGAAACAGGATCTCCTTCTAAACAAGTGAGTATATGAATAAATGCGCATATTAAATCACGTTTACGATCAACCAATCCTTTCTGATTGGGTCGTAATCCATACCTGATTTACAATTGATGTTTGCTGAGCATGCAGGCTCATTTGCTCTACACGTAGTATTAAAACAGTGTATTCAAGATTTCAAAAATCTTTATTATTGCATTCAGACATACAGAGACACTTAATTAATAAATGCCTTTCAATAAAAAGTGAGCAAAATGAAATGAAAATAAATAAAATTGTACAAAATATTAAATAGACACTCTATAGAGATACAAATTAAACCTATTTAGAAAAGTGGCAGTAGTACAAATATGGTGTTTAACATATTTGTTAGACCACATGTCATGAAAACATCAATAACTTCAGAATTTATCAAATGAACTATTTCATTTGTATTCATTAATAAAATAACCAATTGGAATAACAAACGAGTCCTTTTTGATGAATAATAATCAAAAATGTTAATATTTAGGTTGTCCACCTTTGGTGCAGATAACACTTTACATTCTTGCTACCATTGTTTTTATATAGTTTTACACAGAAATGAAAGATAATAAGTGTGATTATGCAACTTCATTAAAATATAGTTATTTGCTGCTGCATTTGCCTTTGCATTTTTAGTAAACATTAAATTTGAAAATTTATGGATAGCAGCAATAGTTTTATTTTAGCATTAAAGATACGGTTTTGATTAAAAAAAAAAAAGATCTTGCAAATACAGGTAGATTAACCATTATAGAAATACTGTTAAATTATTGCAGCAGTGGAAAACACCTTATACTAGTAGTGGTGGGATCATACATTTGTTAAACACTGTATATTAACAGAAACAGAATATGAGGGAGTACATTATAGAACAGTTTATGAGGTGTGTGGACAGTAGTGGAAATCACAGCAGAACAGCAGCAGATGTGGCAATAGTGCAAATGTTTGTAATAAAATGCACTATTATAAATATTATATCTATCACATTTTCACAGTGAAAATAAAGTAAGAGAGCCATCACTTGATTTGTGTTTCTGTTTGAGAAGCAGATTGTAAATTTATAAGTTGCTACTAATACATTTTAATCAGTTACGTCTTTATCCTCTCCCCATCTGAACCTAGTATGACTGCTTTTAATTAGAGCACAAGCAAGAAATGGAGCGTTTCACTGACAGAATTATACAATTTATTTATTTACGTACATGCAATTTATGCAATTGTATGTACGTATATCCTCTGATTCTTAGGCTATTTAGATTTCTATGATGTTTTACAGTATCCAGAGTAACAAAAGGTAGTTCAACCCATAATATGTGTCCAAGTACATGTCAAATAATGACCTAACATGTGCACATTTCACACCAGGAAACAACGATGGCAAAATGAATCCTACGAAGGAGGCTGCAGAAGTGAAGAAGAGGACATTTACAGCTCTGTCATGGAAATGGATTTTACTATTCATTACCTCGAGGACTGATGACATGACTTTTAATGCTGAATTACTGTACCATGACGTGTCCTATCCATCTCGGCTCTCAATACGGTATGGCAATGAGGCATTTTGCACTACAGCATTTTTATAGAACACCTTATTAATATGATAACTTACATCTTAACTTTCGGTTTTTTAGGAGGAGTAGAGTATATAACGGGACCATATCACCCCCATTTTACCATTAATTCACTGGCTCTCGGTTTGTTGCAGAATTGACTTTAAAAGTGTGATGTTTAGCTTATTTAAATATAATTATGCATTTTCTTTTCCCTGTGGTCTACATGAACTATAATATGCACTGGATTCTTCATTAATTCAACTCCACAGGTCCATCTTCATCCCTATTGATGAGTAAAGACACCAGAAAGGTCATTTTGAGCGCTGGCCCTTTAAATGCAAATGAGTCACCTCACACCCCACCCCCTCCAGGTTGCTGGCTGTGCTTTCTTTCCCATTCAGCCACTTGTGCTCGTAAATACAAGCCACGACTGAACATTTTAGATAATTGGCTTAAAGTTTGGACATATTTTCAGTATAGACTATAACCACTGCTGCTGCTGATAAATAATAATCTCATACTTAAAGAAATGTTCATCTGAAGTCTTGACCTCATATGTGCAAATGTCATACATGCAACTAGTTACAAATGTAACAAATTAAGCAGGAATTAAATTTGTAGAAATCCCCTCGGTCTGCAATGCTGTACCTGCTGCAAATGGAGGATTCTTTGACGAAAGCAAAGTTTGAAGGAAAAAGTTACTTCAAATACAAATCATTATTTCTAACCTTGTCAATGTCTATATTTCCTGTTCATTTGACAACTCATGGTGGTAAATAAAAGTGTGACTTTTCATGGAAAACACAAAATTGTCTGGGTGACCCCAAACTTTTGAACGGTAGTGTATGTGTTTTATGTGTCTTTATGTCTGTGTATAGCACTTTGGCCAAATGTGTAGTTTAAAGAACCTTATAAATAAAGCTGACTTGACTTGATATAAAAATGATTTGTTAACTGTCTGTCACTGAAAAAGTCCAGGTTTTTGCCTCCATAGCAACCATATCTAACCTTCACCTGGAACATGTTGGTAAATGAAAGAAGATTTGACTGTATTATGTCCATGGTATCTATTGTATGTGCTACTGGAAGCAACAACATCCAGACAGGTTAGAAAGGATGGAGATGATGGTGTATCAAACCAGGTGACAGGTAGCTGTGATGTTGGCAGTGGAGGGTGGTTGGTGTAATTCCACACAAAGGGACACAAGGAGGACGCGAAAGAGAAGAAAAAAGAAAAAGGGCGAGAACAAGATATGTGGGCGTTAAGCTTGGTGACATGAGACAGACTGATTCGTGCTGGAAAGGGCATGTGAAATGAAAGCTGGGTCTGTGATGGCTCCAGGGGCATGAATTGCACTCTTCTGAAACCAAGCTGCACCCATTTCTGCTCAAAGGCAACATGCACAAACAGACAGACACACACTCCCATGTATAAGCCAGCACTACATCCCCTTTCTGCTCTTTTCAGAAGTTGTTATCTTGTTGACAAAGAGGGTTTTTTTTCTGGTTGGTGCTGTAAACTTTCACTCCAGCTGAGACAGTGAAATGTTTTGGTACTGTATTGTGCCTTGACTTCGTACCTCTGTGTTTACGGCGTAGCTCACTGTTTGCAAACAGCTCCAGACGTAATCTTACAGTGGCATAAACATTTGTTGTATTGTTTTGGAATTATTTAATGCCAGCTACAGATGAAGCACTGGATTTTAAACTGATTTATTACTCAGGAGTTATCAGTGGCATAAGAGAAGTCCATACCAACAGAGTTCCTGCGAAACAAAGAGATTTTTGGAAACCGTGCAGGAATGTATTCACAGTGCATGCTGATATAAGGCTAAAAGTCTCAAGATATAGACGAGTGGTGTGTGCTCTTCATTACGTTTCCTTTGGAGTCAGTGTTGCACTATAAAGAAGTGTACCTGTACTGGTCAAGCTTATCACATTAAAGGTGGGGTCTGAGATGTTTTCCTGGCTCATTTTTACCATATTGCTAAAAATCCCCTTCACACCCAGATTGCAAACAATTAATTAAATGTTCTGGCACAAAAATTAAAAGTTTTACTCAGGACTGAAAAGACACCATCCAATCATTTTGAATGCCCACTCCAAATGATTGAATGGTGATATGTAGGGTTGTTCCGATCTGATCATGTGATCAGAAATCAACGCCGATCACATGACTGCGGACACGATTTGGACTCGGATGTTATGTTCTGATCAGATATCGGATATATAATACAACATAACTCAAAACGTTATGGATGGATTTTGATGAAATTTTCAGGATTTATTGGCAATGGCACAAGGAAGAAATGATTAACTTTTGGGGGTGATCCGGAAGAAATCCTGGATTCTGGATCACTTTGAAATGTTCGTAGAAATAATACTTGTTCGGCTCCATCTACTTAGCGTTGCAAAGGTTGTCACACTAGTCTTTTTCTTTATGAATTTATTCATGACATACACTGGTCTTGGACTGTCAGCTTGTCTTTGATATTTGTCCATTTAAGTGCTTATTATTTGGATCGTGTTCTATTTTCTGAATAATTGTTTTTTTTCTCTGAATGTATAGCATCCGTATTCTGCTAGCGTTGCATAGTGTTGCCATGGTACTGGATAACTGGACCTGTCAAATAGAAGCTTTAACCTTTGACTCATTAATCTCCTGTACTTTCACCTCTTTTGTCCAAATATAGTCACTTCTAAAGCCTAGAAGCTAACTCTCACATTGGAAACTACTGGCTTTGAAATGACAGTTCAGAAACTAAAGGATCTTTCGTCCTATTATATTCAGTGATGACAAACACACACATATCAATTACATCAACTTTATTACCTTCACCAAGGAGGTTATGTTTTTGCCTGGGTTTGTTTGTCTGTTTGTTTGTTTATTCATTAGTTAGCAACATAACTTGAAAAGTTATGGACGGATTTTGATGAAATTTTCAGGATTTGTTGGCAATGGCACAAGG
>JAPSES010032690.1:0-12717 GCA_029822895.1 Maxillicosta whitleyi
CCACCTTTAAGTGAAAGACACTAGACTTGACAAAACCACATATTTGTTGAATTTAAAGGGGTCATTTATTTGTGTATTTGGACCATAAAGGGTTGAATGTGAACCCTCCAGGTGCTGAAAAACTATCTTTATATTCATTCCAGCAAAAATCAAGTGGATTTCCACAACGTGTTTTAATTCCTTCTTAATTTGTTACATTTTATAACTAGTTACATCACAACATTTGCACATATAAGGTCAAGAGTCCAAACAAATGTTCAGTAAAATGTTCAGTTGTTGGTTGAATGAGACAGAGCAGCACAGCCATAAAGTGGCTAATTTGCATTTAAAGGGCCAGCGCTTAAAACAACCTTTCTGGTTTGAAGATGAACCTGTGTCAGGAAGGGCATCCGACACTTCACTGTGGCGACCCCTGAAGGGAAAAGCCGAAAGGAACTTACTAGGGTTGAAGATGAACCTGTGGAGTTGAATTAATGAAGAATTCAGACCCAAGCAGAGCATTTACAGTTTATGCACACCACAGGGAAATGTTTTAAAATGCATAATTCCATTAAAAACAACAACAAAAAAGGTGAAATATCACTCCTTTAAGATTGGGGTCCATTTAAGCACTCACATTTGACATGATTGGTTTAACCACATGTGATAAGGAAACCAGGTCAACAGGAGCAGTGTGATTAGAAACACTACAGTAGGACAAAAAAAAAACTTAACCTGTGATTTATTTTGGTTAAGATTCAGAAAATTTAACAACATCCAAGACTTTATGTCCCTGATGCAATCTGAGAGGAGAGGAGAGTCAAATGTAGCATGCAAAGTGTGGTACGGTGTTCTGAAAGTGAAAGTGGCATGGCAGAGTGTGTGAAGATCATTTGCTGCTTCCTGCTGAGTGTTGATGCATGCGCTCATCTCTGTAAGGACATTTGTCTGTCGGCCTTCGTCCATTCCCCTTGCATTTCAAATCAATTTTCTCAGCTATTTGAAGTCAGATTGATTTGAAACCTGGCTGGCAGGTTGTTATAATTGAGATGCTGCTGATGCAAGGTTAGCACACACATCCTCTCTTGTTTTCATGGCTGCAGTATTTTTTTCCTAGTCTTAATTAATCAAGCAGAAATAATAAGCAAAACAGGGATGTATCGTGTAAGAAACATGTTTCTAATGATTTTCTCTATTGATTTTGGTGCAAAGCGTTCTGTGGGTGCACAGTGACGTACTTTGTCATTTGGTTTGAAAGACTTGTTGCTCTTTGAAAATGTCAGCCCTAATTAAGGAAGCAATAATCATTTTTTATCCATTAAAAATTGAGTTACTGTATTGTGTTACAAAAAAAAAAAAAAAGCCTCAGATACAGGGCTATAAAAAGCTTGATGAAATAGTCGGATCAAACGTCGCCGTTCATGACATCATGACTGGCATCGTTTCCCTGGAAAGCAGCTCCAAAAACCCACCAGCGTGGTCTCAGTCGGGGCAGATGACGGCTTTGAACTCTGCTCCTCGGGAATCTTCTTTGTCCTCTTTCCTGATCCGTGTTGAGCCCGAGAGCTTGGTTTTCATTGAGAATTCATAAATACAGACCCGCTGACATATGAAGCGTGATCAGAACTGCTCCACGTTCGTGACCTCCCGTGGTTACTGAGGAAGATGCGGCTAAAAGGAGGAGAAGGAAAGAGGAAAGGTAGGGATGGTGCGAAGATCAAAGACGCTGTAGCTGCAGGAAGCACAGATCTGATCATAAGATTCGTGCATATAGTCAGATGACAAGCTTGTTGTTGTTTCGCTCATGTGGTGATGTATAGCATATTATATTAGTATATTTCCCCAAAAGACACAAGACCAGGAAAAACCCCCACTGACACTTCCCCCCCCCCCACTATATTCAAATGTCTTTACATACAACTCACTGTGAATATTTTTCTGAATATAGCTGGAGGCCATGAGGGCTTTTGCATAACAATAGCTCAGTGAAATGCTGAGGAGTTTCTTGTCAGCCGGCCTTCAAACACACATCCATCATCTCCCCAGAGAGTGTCAAATTAGCGGTGAGCTAAACAGGTGGCTCGCCAGCAGATGCCAAGGAGCTAGCAGGAAAGAGATTGAGGTCGTGTTTGTTTCATCGCCCTGGGGGTCAAGTACCAGATGGATGTGGTCTTTGACTTCTTGTTTTTTTCTGATGCAGGAGGGGATTTGTGTCACATTTACACACGCTGTAGTGATAATGGGCAATTAAAGCTCCTGGCAAAGTTTTACAAATGGGGTGAAATGAAATTGGATTTTAGATTTGAAGTCATGTGCCGTACTGTTTACACTCCCACCTGTAGGCGTCATAAGTACTACGGAAACAGTGTGAGTGTGAATATTATTAGTAACGCTCTGTTATTGGGAGCAAAATGAGGGCTGTGCGTTATATTAATAATGTTTTTACACAGTATCAGCTATACTCTACTCATTTTTAGAAGCATATTCTTCATTTCCCTGCAAAAAAAAAAAAAGAAAAAAAGGTCCTAACAGCCAGAAATGAGTTATCATTTTGAACTTTACAGTCTCATCTCAGAGTAAGTAGTTAGAATGTTTTTTTTTTTTTTTAGTTAAATGTCTGGATTAGTGTCACAAGCTTAAAAATGTGGTCACGCTAAAACTTAAGGTGTTGAAGAGATAAATGTGTGAAAGGTTTGCAAGTCAGAAGCATAGTAGTGATGGTTTCATGTGACTTTTTTTTAAAATATACTTTTACAAAACATATTTAGTGGTTTTCAAGTGAGTATTATACAATTTGTTTGTTGCACTGTTGATCTGACAGTTCATAAATGCATTTAGTTGGGTTTATATTGTTTTTAATATAATGACAAAGAGCAGAAAATGTCATTAGCAAAGTTACACTAAATACAAAATAATAATAAAAAAAAAATTGGTGTAAGCTAATATTAATCTGTTACCAAAACACAAACTGAGTCTTTATGGATTCCCCTGATATAGAATTAGACTTTTAGGAGGTTTCACATTTTTATTCTTTGTTTATCATTTGTCAGTGCTGTCATGTTCAGGGGAAGATAAATAAACCGACAGTTTATCTCAACGTGGCCCCATTAAAAAGACGGACACAGTGAAGGGATGCACCGCTGTAAACGGATCATAGCATTATTTTTAGACACTGTATGCAACATTCAGGTTCATTCATCATTTTATTCAGTTGTAAGTGTGCTGTGTACGACTCTGAAATGTATCCCTGTGGACTGTGATCTAAAGCAGGTGAAACACTGACTATGGGGAAAAAAAGGATGATAGAAAATAAAATATATGGAAAAAACTCATCACTGGATTTGAGCTGAATAAATGACTTTTACCACTTCTGAAATAAAACCGATATCTCTATAAAGAAACGTACAGGCTCAACTCTTGCAGACTGTTTGGCCTTGGAAATGAGTTTTACAGCATCGTGTTGTCAGAGTTAAAACGCAAGTATCACTTTATTGATGCAGCTGACTGACAGAGCAACACTAGGTGACATTTTCATAACATTATCTACAATTCAGCACAAAACTTAGACTTCAGGTTGCCATATAATCAGTGGTGTAGTAAAACATATGAATATTATATAGCTACAAGACTGATGGTTCTCTCTGACCAGTCAGCATTCTGTAGATTTAACCCTTTAACAACGGTAAGCTCTCCAGTGCTACATTTTATACTTACATCATACAAATGACTGTAACTACTGAAGCGTTTGTGCTATACACAAGAGTCAAATGGCACCGAAAAGCTGAGGATTTGAGCTTTCTGACACCACATTACACTTTTATATAACATATAACATGGAGAGCAGCAATGTGGGATGTGTATTGCAAGTAAAAAGGAACAGGGAAATGTTTGAAAATGTATAATTCCATTTAAAAAAAAGTAAAATATCACCCTTTTAAAGGTGGGATATGAGATGTTGGGCTACATTTTCAAAAGACTCAGTTCTAAAGTCCCAACCCCTTTCTTCAGACACCCCTCTGAAGCCACGCCTCCAGACTACCGAAACGTGCAATGCTAACCTTCGCTAACTTTTTTTCATGACTCATTGACAAATTAGAAAATACTTGAGAGCATCATAATGAACCCAAACAATAAATATGATTATTGTTTCATGTTATATTTGTCAGTACAGGTAGTCCTCGGGTTATGAACGAGTTCCGTTCCTACGCTGTCGACTAACCCGAATTTCCGCATAAGTCAGAATTAACCCTTTAGTACCCCTAAATACCCCTTAAATCTCTAAATAACTATCCGAATACATGTATTGTACTTCATATTAATAAAATAAATTAAAAAATAAGATACTGTATGTACAGTAATGTTGGATGAGATTTCTGCATCGTACAGTATTAGCGGAGACTCCGGCGTCGTAAAGTCGAAATAACGTAAGTCAAGTACGTCGTAACCCGAAGACTACCTGTATATGAGATTAGAAGTTGGACATTTTACTTATTTTGATACATGTTCAGACATCCCACTGATTTTCACCAACTTTTTCATATAATTTTCATTTTTGTGTCAGAGCATTTAATTAATTGTTTGTAACCGAGGTGTGAAGGGGATTTTTTTTTTAGCAATATAGTAAAAATGCTGCAAGAAAACATCTCAGTCCCCACCTTACTTCACTACATCCCATTATATTTTGTGTTTTATTACATTATGATTGCTTGAAAGCTTTTAATTCTGTCCACATATCCCCAAATGTAATGAAATGTCATCCAGTACTAGTCAACTTCAACTCAGGTTTTTCGTCAGTGTCAAATGCCTTTCAAATAGTGGCATATTTTACATTGGTTGGCAAGGGGTCTTCACAGGGGAGCCTGGGAGGATAGTAAGTGGGAATCCAAGTATGTATGTGAATAGATTCAACAAAAGATCCACAGAAATTCTTTGAGACATTAATGGGGGCAGCTGGAGGGGGAAAGGCTCTACAATGGAAATCCAGCTGCTCCCCCCTGTATGTTCCCTCCCTCAGAACTATGACTCAGGTCCTCCTGAACCCATAAAGACCCAGTGTTACTTTTGTGGCTGTTTCTAAAGGAAATTTTCTTTCTATTTAACCTTTCTTGAGTGATTTATCACCATTTTTTCTCTGTATTTTGCATTTTTTCAGTGTTTACTTATATTTAATTTACTGATCATGTCAAGCTGATATTACATTTGAGGGTTATTTTACAAAATCTATCAATAATTGGACATAAATCCAGCATGTCCATCCACTGTCGATGACAATATGCCCCATCTGTATCTGTCTGTGTCTTTAACCCATAAGAACCCAGTGTGACTGTTGGGCAGTTCTCAAATGATTTTTTTTTTTTTTTTTTTTTTTCCACTTTTTAACCTTTCTTAAATAACTTGTCATCATTTATTCTAACTTTGCCCTCTGAATTTAGGATTTTTTTTCCAGTGAAAATCATCTTCTTTCAAGATTTATTTGACTGATCATATAGATGTTTATAAGTGTTATAGTTTATTATATCAAAACAGAAAAAAATTGAAGTAAAGGTGACATTTTCAGTAGAATATAGCATTAATTGAACATACTGTAAACTCAGTGTGTCCATCTGCTGTCATCGATCCAACTCCATGGGTTTTATTGGTGAATCAATGTTGTAGAAAATGACAGTGTTTCCATGGTAACTATGGTAACTCAGGTCCTCCTGTTACTTTTGTGACTGTTTCTAAAGGAAATTTTCTTTCTATTTAACCTTTCTTGAGTGATTTATCACCATTTATTCTCTGTATTTTGAATTTTTTCAGTGACAATCAAGTGTTTACTTAGATTTCATTTACTGATCATGTCAAGCTGATATTACGTTTGAGGGTTATTTGACAAAAACAGAAAAAAAAATACTTTATTTTTTTTTTTTTTAAATCTATCAATAATTGGACATAAACCCAGCATGTCCATCCACTGCCAATGATCAAACTCCATGGGATTTACTGGTGAATCAATGTTATAGAAGTTGAGGGTGTTTCCATGGTAACTACGGAGCCTCTGAACATCCAAATGGGTCATATCTGATGACCATGAAAAGATGAAATACTATATTTTACAACAATTATTTCTTGTATTGATATGATTAGTGGATCAGCAGTTATAACTCTTATATACTAGTCTGGTCAAATTTGACCCATTTTGCTAAAATACACAAAAATGAAAATATCTTTAAATGTTATGTGCTACAGATTTTTGGACACTGAGGCTGGTTCAGGTCAATTTTATATATAAATCTTTTTTTTTTTTATGTGTTATGTAACAAGACATTATACTGTGTGATAGATGTTATGTTATAAAACTTTTAAAAACTATGTTCCTTCTGCTCTGAAACATTATATTTATATATTACATATATTTATCAATGTGGGATAGTCTATTTAGACATTCTAAATAAATCTATAGTTCAACATTTGGTATAAACACTTACTATGAGGGAATTCTGGGTCTGGGTTAAATTTGACCTGAAACAAACTGTGAAGGTTTAAGAAAAATAAGCAGTTTCTAAAGGTTAAACATTTTCTATCAGTAGATGGTTTGAGTTGCCAGTGGCTGTTTGGGTCTTTATGGTTTAACCTTTTAACCTCTGATTTGTCTGTGGTGAGCCTTCTGAATGAATGATTCATCTGTTTTTTATTGGATATTTATTACATTTCAACTGTTTGCTCAACATCCAAAATTTCAAATCATGCTGATAGATTAGCCCTTGATTTTTTTCATAGACATCCGAGCATGCTCAGTTCACCCCCCGCTGCTGCCTGTATCATTTTTTTTTTTTTTTTACTGTGTTTTTCCAGAGTTTTGTAATTAATTTTTTGGAGTTCAACCAGGTGCTGCAAAATAGCTGGACTGATTTAAAAAAAAAAAAAAAAAAAAAAAGAGCCCCAAAACAAAAACTACTGGATAAAAAGTCAAATCCTTGTTGTTGTCCGGTATGTTCCAGTTCACAGTTTATGTTCAACTTCCTATTGATGTACGTTCTAAGTGCCTTATTTTGTAAAAACATGTCAAACTTCATTCTACTCTGTGTCTTTTTCTGTTATTTCACCCCATTTTTTACCATAAAAAACAGTAAAACAAAACCACTAAAGAAAAGGAACAGAAGCACATGCTCACAGGAGCTTTTATGACACAGAAACAGACGATAATTCACAACTGCACATTTTACTGGAATAATGTCTCAGGGGTTAAAGGTTTAAGCCACGTCATGTCTCCCACCTCCGTATACTGTGTAATAAATAACATATTCTATTCATGAAGGATACACTGTACGTCATAAGTTCAGTCATGTGACCTGTTGTATAATCGCATTTGCCTTAAACGCAACTTTGTGTTTTTCATGCGAGGATGTAATGACGCACGCTACAGAGTTGTTTTCCGTGGTCTTACATTTAATGTTGTGCTGGATGCAAACATAATGTCCAGTGGGTACGCTGTAATGGCATTGTGCCTGCTGAAACTCTCATCTTTCCTGTTTTTTCCCCCATGTAAATTGGATCCAGTAATCGCCTGAAGCAGCAAATGAGATGATTTACACAGTAATTTGCAGAAGACAACTTTGAGGTCAATGCAGTCCACCCATTTATTTGCATTTAGTTTAGTTTTTTCGCTGGTCTTCTCTGATATGCCAACCAAGTCAGTTTCACCATCTGTCAGAATTTAATACCTACAATAACATCCTATTAGGGAGACTGTGTTTTCATGCTTCCCACCATTTAACTGTGATTTCAGTTTGGATGCTAAGAGGCAACCATTACCTATTCATTCATTCATTCCGATTCCCCGTTGGACTAATTGCCTCAGGATTATCTGTGCCTTTGTGCGGTTTTATTAAGCTGCGGAATGCATCCGTCCGCATGAAATTTAAGGATGTCATCAGACCACAGCGCCACGTTGGGACTAAATTCCCTTTTTGTAATTGCGGCTGAATACGAAACCGTATTCTCCACCCAGGGAAATTCATGACTGCTGACCGGTGTTATCATAATGAGCAGTTTAGGATGTTTGTGACACATTAAATAACCATAATTTGGGCATTAGATGTAGGTGATTGCAGGGTCAACATCAACGAAAGTGCACAGACCCCATTATTCGTAACTGCACCCTCCATTATAGTCGACACTAGTGGACGGTTATCGTTATAGAGCCGGGTTCTTTACTTGTCATTCTAGTTCTCTTGTTATTAAATTTAGCTACTGCATTATGCATGTGGGCGAATATTACCGCAGTCTGTATTAGATTGCTGAGGAGGTTGCCCTTGCTGGGATCGCCTTAAGGGTTTTTCCCTTCAGTCACTGAGGCAATGAACCATGCTGTTGCACAATAAGTCAAGCCCATGGCCTTAACATCAGAGGATGTGTTTCCAGTATGATTCCCCGCAGCCCCTCTGTTCACAATTACTATTAATGACTCCTTCAACCTACCAGGCAATTTCTCAACGGAACATTCAAACGACAAAGCATTCCTCCTACTCTGACACAGTTCATTGTACAGTAATGACACAAAACAGTGACGCTCTTCCTCATTTTCTTGCCTTTTTGTTTTTTTTTAGGTTCAACTTAATGAACCTAATTAAAGGCTGAACAGCACGATGACAAAAACCTTTCTCAGATCATAATATCTGTGCATTAATGAAGTAGAAATAATCAGTGACTGACCCTATTAGCTCGCTCCCTTATGGTTTTTGTTTATTCATAGTCAACCATTCTTCAGTGAATTACCTTGTCTTTGGCCTCTGGCTTACCCACTTATCACCAACTCCTACAAAATCACACCCATGATCACCTTATTGAACTGTCTCCAGATGTATTTATTATCCTCTGCTCCATCTGTCTGTGTAACTCAATATCCAGACTATTTCCTATGTAGTTCTCCACCATGATGTGTCATCCTTAAAGGAAGTATTTAATCAGCATCATTGTGTTGTATTATTTACAGTTCATTATCCTCAATAATGACAAATGTCGTAATATAGTTTTATATTATGATAAATATCATTGCATTAGTTAGTTTTGTTAAAAATCGTTATCTCTGCTTCCAAAATGCCACAGAGATGTTTTTTACTTAATTTCTCTCAACATTGATTTGGTTTGTTTTGTTTTATCCACAGCTATTATTTTAAATGCTCTACCGCTAAATTTATAATATATTTTTCGTAAATAATAATTTTCTCTCACAACTAAGAACCTACTTTCTTCACATCTCATTTAGCAAGAAAAATCTCCCATTAAACATTAAGGAAATATTGACGATTCTAAACTACATGAACAAAAATATCAGGACGCATCATTGCTACAGATGGTAAGATGTTTTGTTCATGTTGATGTGACATATAAACATTAATATTAATAATCCATTTGGATATTTATCACAGTATAAAACTATATTTTGACATTTGTTAGTATGGTTTTGTGTACCAGACCCCTGTTAGAAAAGACATACCTGAATTGAACATGTAGCATAGCATTTATGTGATAAGGCTAAAATGCTGCTTGATAATATCTATCATGTGATACAAGCATGTTTTCACTTCACTTCTAAATCTGTGATATTTGATGGGTTTTCTTGACCTCAGTTCTGAACACATAAACTACAGATTGAACATTTATACTCATTGTTTATTCATTTTTCAGACAAGTTTCAGTCTGTCAGAAATAATTGAAAATAGAATATGAATACAAACCTGTGTGTATGTATGTTTATAGCATCAAAGAGTTGAATTATAGCCAATGATTTCTAGAAACAATGTATTGTAAGTATTGAAAGTGATAATTATTTTTCATCTGTCTGCGCTGTAAAAATTTGAGACAAAAGCACTACTCAAGGCAAATTTATTTATATGCTCACTTTACACAGAAAGGCAGTTCAACATGCCTTACATATAAACAATATTATGTTGGATTTTCTATAGATTTTGTGTATTTAATTCTAAATTTAACTACAGTTTAACTGTAATATATTCATGTTGAATAAGAGATGAATACAATAACATCCATATGCAAGTTTTATATGACTCCTAATGGAATTCAGCCCTGAAGATATATTAGAAAGTGAGATTCCCTCATTGGGTTTATTGAGTATTCCCTGCATTTTGTTTTGGTAAAGGGATAAGTGAGTAGTGTTTCTGCTGGTGCAGCATTATCGGATGTGTGGAGTCATGATGAAGTCAGAATCAACTCTTTTCCCAAGGACTTTTTCAGGTTCAAAAACCCTGCCTTAACTCCCAGAGGAACCCATAGTGTACTCTAAATCCCCCCGGAACAGAGTTAGTGTTTTTAGGTGCTGTGTTGGTTTTTAGGTGCAGCTTGATTGACAGTAAGAAAAAAGAAAAAAGACAGCATGTCAGCCTATTTGCATCTTCCAGCCTCAGAAAGGAGTATTGTATTATTGGCCCTTTATGGATCTCTTCAGGCAATACACCCTTTGTTGTTATGTAACTAAAACAATCCTTGAGGAATCCCAAAGCTTCCTTCATACGCAGTCACTTTCACCTGAAAGTCAAAGCACGGGGCTAGCTTACCCATGCCTGCAGTACAGGCTGACATACAGCCGGAGCAGTGGAGTGAGGCCCTCCCCTGAGTGTTGAAGAAAGTTTAGATATTCTCTGTCATAAATAGACTAGCTGCCTTTAAGCAAAACAAAAGAAGCAGTGTCCTTGTCAGCTTGTACAGAACAGCGTTATGAAACCATAGTGTAAAAAAAAAATCACTTGTTGGTGTTTGTATGTTTTGGTTAATAGGTTTTTCTTCTGTTTTTTTTTTTTTTTTTTTTTTTTTGAGTAATAAAAACAAAATATGAACGGTTATTGAACTTGAATTTAAAATAGAAAAATGAAAACAAAAGTACCTTTTCTTTTCATTTTCATGGTCATATAAAGATGACACTAACACTGTGAGTCATTGATGGGAATCAGCATCGTGTTTTCTGAAATAGTGAAAGAATGCGTATCAGGAAAATCATTTTTACCGTGTTCAAACCTGTCATTTCTGTGTCTCACATGCAGTTCATCTAGTGTTTATAATAATCACAGTGAAGCTGCTCCTTGGAGCTGTTGGATGTAATTTTAATACAGTCTCACAGTACAGGACAGATGTTACAGCTGTATTTCCTGTATCGAACTGAATCTATATCACACTGGATGTGGTCATTAACAGGATACAAATGCCCATGGGGACGATGCTGTGTGGAAAAAACAACAGTGTTGTATAATCGCCCGTGATAGATGGACATGGAGCAGTGCGTTCTGTGACAAATGGACTTCTTTTCGGTGTCACTTCTCATCCCAGAGGCTTCCTCGAGGCCTCTGATGTCCTAATATTGAGTTAACATTTACTCTAGGGAAGATTCTAATTCCCACACAAAGCATCCACCTCCTGGTTCTTCACTGCCATGCGACTGCTACGCTCCAAAGAGTGTGAGATGAGCAGCAGGAGGAGAGGATTGGATCTTTCCCTAGGGCTTGTACTCATGAGACTCTGCACAAAAATCCCATAATGGGTTGCACCAATGAGGACGTCTGGTGCTTTCAAGTTACAATGACACCAAAAAAAGCAAGTTTGCAGTTTGCTTGAAGAGCTGTTACATCACTGATAGATGAAAATGACTCCCTATATTGAATGCTAACGCAGGTAGATGAGTTTGAGCCAACAAGTGGGTGTCACCTGAGTGGAGGTGAATCTCTAATCTGCCTCTCAAACACTCTGTTGGTTGTTCCTACGGGTTTAGTGGCAGGTTCAAAGCAGAACCTGTGGGATTTTAGCTTTGTTGATCAGATGTTTTGTCCTTACGTGCCCTAGCAAAACACTTTGTTTAATACCTGCAGGGGGAAATGTTTATGGATCATCCAACAACCTTTCATTTCACCTCGTATCATCTCGTCATTATTGTGATTGATTCAGAGAAGGAACTTTTGGCAAAACCATCAGTAAGAAGGTGCATTCAAGTGCAAGGCTGTGCTGATAAAAAGCAGGAAAGCAAATGCAATACACTTAAAGACACATGTAAATGAAAGGATATGATAATATGCTGTTTAAATGTGACTATAACCTACTCAGATCTGGGGTTTTACACTGGTCAATAAATGAGAAACCTGTCACACATTTCTGGGGTAAAAAAATCAAGAATCATAAAATAATTATGATTTGTGTGAAAGGTTTTGTATTGACAGATTTGTGCTCGCTCATGCTGTTATGTAATGATTGTGGTGGAGTCTGTGTTGAGCACGTAGTTTTTTTTTGTAACCACCAACAGAATCCATCACATTTTAGAAAGAAGAAACCTGGAGAAGACTCAGGAAGATGGACATTAGACCAGGTGGGGTTAAAAAATGGGGTTCAAGTTTATGTTTGCTTTTTTTAACTGTAACGAGGCTTCATCTAATCCTCAGACACAAATATTTTAATGCAACGAAATTAATTTTCACAATTTTAGTAAATTATAAAAGTAAAAAAAAAAGTGACATTTGTGGTGTTACGGGTCAAATATGACTGTTGTATGTATCAGTTAAAAGCTGTGGGGGGGTTCTGTGGATCAAATATAGCTCAACGTGCCTCACAACACACACACACACACACACACACACACACACACACACACACTAGCAGCAGCAGTTGTAGTTTTTATCATCTTTAGTTCTGATTCCAGGAGACATTCAGTGGATTTAACTGCACCAATAGTTCTGATCCTTCCATGGGTCAGTACTG
>JAPSES010032701.1:0-12716 GCA_029822895.1 Maxillicosta whitleyi
TTTTGACAGCCCTAGTTTTGACATACAGAACATAACAAACAACAATCAGAAACAGATAATAGTCACAATCTAATAGCCATAATAATTTAAGTTAGTTATGAAATAGCAATCAAGTTACCCAATTCAGTTAATTTTAGATCAGTATGTTTATATAGCATTGAATAGGACTATGAGATAAACCACACATTAATTGTATTACTAATCCATTTGGCCCATCTTATGATATAAAGTTCATCTTATAGCCTCAGCACCAATGTTAATCTCTACATTTTGTGAATTTCATCAACAATTTTCAACCAGGATTTGAAATTGAAAGCCCTTTATGAGTGATGCATTAGTAGATATGTATATATTTCCATGGCAGGATAAGTATTTTGGCTAATTTTATTTATTTTTATATGCTTTTAAATCTATTTCTATCATCGCCCAAAAGTAGATGCCCATATACAGGTTTGGGCATCAAGTTGAAGTCAGTTTTTATGATGCGTATACACAGATACTGATGTGTATACACAGGAATAAAAGAGGAACTTATATGAAGACAAAGTGATTTCAACTTTATGGGCCCCAGTGTAGTTCAGGTGCATGATGTAGTGACAGTCCTATTGTGAATAACATTGTGAATGTGATTGCAGTGTATTTACTTGGAGAATGCACTTATTAATGATGGGTTTAAAATGTGTACTCTCAAACCTGCATTTAACTAGTAATATTCAAAACCATTAAAAAACATTGTAGGTGACTTTAATATTTTTTTTTACACAGTACCTCACTGTGTAGCCAAAATATCAACATATACAATCTAGAATAGTGATTTTTTTATGAATATATAATTGTACAGGCTGGCATTATCAGTGTACTGTGATTATTTGTTCAGCTAGTCTTCACATTTTAGCCTCCAGCATTTAAATAACAAAAACAAATGTTAAAAATGGAATGTAAATACATCATAAATGCTTAGCCAAAAGGATTCAGAGAATACTGACATCACTCACTCACTAATATGCATAAGTCCTCTGCTTTTTGAGCTGTCTGTCTGACTTAAGCCCCACCCCCTTGACCTCCATGGATTAGGTCTGAGGGCGAAGGGCTGTGTGCCTGCTGCTATGATACAACAGCATTGTGTGTGTGTGTGTGTGTTCATATGTGTATGTGTGTGTGCATGCATGCATAAACCTGTGTGCATTCAGGCATATCCATTATAAATATTCATGAACCAACTCAAGTGAACTGAGACACAAAGCAAAACAAGCTGAGAGCCATATGCCAGCTGCTGACATATGAGATTGCAGCTGCTGAAGTATTCAATAACCTCTGTCTAACCAGCTTTGGCAACCATCAATTCACATTTGTAAGAAAATGTGCTTTGAGATTGTCCTGCTTCAAAACCACTTATTTCCCTTCCAAAACTAAAACACCAACCTCAGGTGTAGTTTTTGGTGAGTCGTCCTATTTGAATTCATGCAAAACATGTTTTTACCTTTTATTTTTCCACATAGGTCCCATGAGTGCCATCAATAGCTGCACTGTCCTTGTAAAAGGAATGTTTCCATGAAGCTGGTATCAGATGTGGAGGACAGAGGTGTGTGTTTGATATCCTCATCCACCCCTCTATGACAGTGACATCTCCATCCTGTGCCACCCTGTAGCCCACTTCCTGTCCAGAGACCTTTGACCCAGGAAGCAGTCAGAGCCACAAACACTGATCCAGTTTTCCCTGTGGCAACTTGTCAGAACCCTGTGCTTGCTGTCACCCTGGTAACCGTGGGTCTTTTTGAGGCTTGGGGATGTGCAGTGACAGCCCTGTGAATGGACGGGGTTAGTGGGCCATGCAGCAAACAGGAGGGGCAAAGCCTGAGTCAGCAGAACACGTTCCCCTTTCCCGCTCTTTGTCTCTGCCTTACGTTTTCTAGACATTATTCACAAAGGACCAGAAATGAGTCTTAATGAACGCTGATGGAACGGCGGTGGTCTTTTTTTATTTTTATTTGATCCACTGCTTGAGGATGTTGAGTATTTCCACTTGTCAGAGGCATCAATCAGATGAAGTGCTCCAGTAGATTAAGTTTCACATTAATTTTTTATCTATTACTGGATTACGCCTTGGATGCAGCCTATTCAACCCTGAATTCATTAGCTTTCATAGTCTGGGCTGATGCTTTTCTGTGCCGTTAAATTGCAGTTTAAAGGGAGGTGTCAAGACCAGTTGACAATAGAGACACTGAGTGGCACTCCTACAGTGAGTTAAAACAGTAGAAGCTCTTTGTTTTCCTCAAGGCACAAGGACCTCCACTGAAGTATGATGTTGCTTTCAGCCACTAGACGCTGGTTCCACCAAGGCCAAGCTAGCAACACAATGAACATTCACTAAAAGGGCCATTTGTTTCTAGTCAGAATCATTAAAATGCTACACAAACAATGGGTTAACCCATAGCAGAAGCTTCATTCACACAAAACCAAGCTATGATCAGAAAACAGCAAATGGAAGCGGAGATTTATAGTCTTTGCATCACAATGTAACCTTTATTTTTGCAGTTCATCTGCTCATTCAGGGAGTTTTATCAGTAAAGAAACAGTACTTGTAATGTTGAATGTGCTTATGTTAGCTTAGCGCTGTAAAGTTTGTGGCATTGGTCTATTGTTTGATGAAATTATTGATGACATACTGGTCTCAGACTTTTAGCTTGTTTTAGATATTTGCCCAATTAAGTGCTTTTTGTTTGGATTGTGTTTTGTTGTCTGACAATCAGTTTTGTTGAGCTTTTAGCTGAGGGTCTTATGCTAATTTGGATGTATGGTATGTGTAGCCTATATTGCACAAGTGTCTTGTAGCATTACCGTTGCAACACATACAGAACTGGATTTAATTTTGATTTTATTAGTTTTTGTCTGTCGGCCATTTTTTAAGTTGCTATGGTGACCTCGCTAGGACAAATCATACTAGTTCAGATATGTCCAGAGGAGAGATAGTGAATATATTGGTAGAAGGATGCTGCCAGGCAGGAGGCCTAGAGGGAGACCAAAGAGGAGGTTTATGGGTGTAGTCAAAGAGGACATGAAGGGAGTCGGTGTGAGAGAAGAGGATGTAGACGACAGGGTTAGATGGGGTTAACTGATTCGCTGTGGCAAACCCTGAAGGGAAAAGCTGAAAGAAGAAGAATCATACTTTTTACAAAAACACAGGAATTGCCATTAAGAATGAAAAACACGTCTTTCAGGATTTGCAAGGTCTCGTATTTGTCTTTTCATACATCCTTACATGACCTTACCTCTGCTTCTCAGCACGTCTTCTCTTGCTCAGGGCAGCCATTAGACCTCAGTCAACAAAATCATATTACACAAAATGCTACACACACACACACACACACACACACACACACACACACACTACACATGCACCTGCTTTCTGCTCCATCGCAAAAAGAGCCTTTTGATTCAGTGTGTGCACTTAAACAGAGGCTTTTGACTAGAGGAAGGACTGGGGCTGTAATAGGTCTATGTGTGTCTGCTGAAATTGAAGTGCAGCCCTGTGGTCTCAGTTACACAAAAAACAGAGAACCAGTAGAGCGTGTGCGTTCACATGAGTTTGCTGGCACCTGTGTATTTGTATGTAAATGTAAGTGGAGCAGAGTGGTCACTTCTGTTGGATAGCATTACTGTCATCAGTCCACATCTAAAGCACCTCAGAGGACTACAGTCTACTCACATCTTCATCAAAACGCTGAGACATTCCTCAGCTGCTTAGTCTCAGCTGCTCGTATAGAATAGAATAGAATAGAATAGAGTAGAGTAGAATAGTACTTTATTAATCCCAAAATTAGGAAATTGGGTTATGGTTATAACAGTAGCATGACAGGGACAAGAAACGATACAATACAATACAATAAAAATATATACACTAAATAAAATAATTTTGATAATTTATATTGAGGTCATTTTTATGTACATAATTAAAATGAACAGTAAAATCCAAAGATATGATTCTGACCCGGTTTGACATTCGGTGAATTTATTGTAAAGTGATATGGCAAAGATTTGTATTCTACATGTCCAACATAGTATAATGTAATAATATTTGAAATTCACTAAATATAGAAGAGAATAGAACTATTGTCTTTATTACAATGCAGTGAGAAAGAATTCAGCAGCATCTATCTCAGTAGTCACAATAAAAAATAAACATGACTTACACTACGCTATGTAATTTTTGGGCATGAACATGTGTGTACACTTACATTGTACATATATCTATAGGGGTATTTGGTGTGTTAAATGCATTTTCATCCTTTTGCATATTATTCAGCGCCATTTGATTGTGTGTTAATTTACGCCAAGATCTCCAGTTTACATATCCATAACTGCTAACCCTAACCTTAACCCTAACCAGCTGCTGCAATTGTTTTGCTGGTGGCTGATGGTGGGGGTGGAGGGAGTAGTATCACCAGAATCAACAATCAACGTTCAGGCCAATCAATTGACCAATCACATTGCGTGTGTGTTTGGGTGAAATGTAGAACCAGAAGTCAGTTGCTACTTGTGTTCTTAAGATGTTCTTTCAATGTATTTTAATGAAAAAATATGGATTTAGTCAAAATTAGGAATTGACAAGGAGGTGAAACATGATTTTGTAGATATTTAGCATGGCTTTAGCCAAGCCACACACTGTTTTTTTCTTTTGTTTTTGGCTGTGTTATTTGAAAATTGACTGTGCAAATCACATCTGCACAGTTGGCTATCTAAAACTATGACCCTAACCCTAAACTTAAGCTTAACCCTAAACCTAAACCTAATCACTTGGTATATGACACAGTGTGAACATACACTAATGTGTACATAATACGCCAAGTAAAAGTGGTGTGTATGGCATGTATATTTATGCTATTTCATGATATCACGCTGTAATCTACAGTGATCATGCATTTACACTTTTGACCTCGGCTCCAAAATGAAGCTAATGCAAAAATGTCTTAAAGTTATAATAATATCAGTGACATGTTTATGTGGAACCTCTATTACATGATCTGATGCTCCATCCTTACAATTTCCCACCACTGATCATATCTCATGACTGTATATCATGCAGACCTAGAAGATGCCTAACAAAGGACAGATGTGGAATTTTCTTCTGAAAGTGAATATTACTATATATTACTATTATATTGTGGTCTTTTACTACATCATGCAAAAGGTATCTTCAGATATGATAAAATCCAAAAGTACATGCAGTGAGGTCTGCTGATGAGTCAGTGTGCTCGTAGTGATGTGAGATAGAAAACAGGCCCGTTGTTGTCTGCTGCCTGTGGGCTCAGATGTTCCCTTCTGTCTGTTCTGGTTCTCTCAGTGCTGCCTGTGCCTGTGAGTATTTAAGTGCACCACAGCACCGACGCGAAAATTAGATTGCTGTTTGTTATCCCCAATAGGAAAGGATGATAAATTGTGCTTTGGTGCTGTTTTCACTGATGACGCAGACGTATCCCAGAAGATTGGATTGATTGGCTGATTGTCAGGATGTGTGATGTCAGCATGTGAAGTGATTGGCTGTGTTTCAGGAAGGGTGAGATCAGGATGTTGGTGACAGGCTGACTCATCCCCTTTTTATCACCAGTGTTTTGTCATTTCTCGTCTCTCCCAGTGTCTTTACTGGAGTTATTAAGTCAGCAGAGGGGTCATGCAGACCTGTTTGCTGAACTAACTTTGACCTCTGACAGTTTCAGTAAAGGTCTATAATATCTGGGTTTTCTCCAGCTTTGTGCTGTGTTCAATCCACCGCTTCTTTGGCTGTCACAGTAATCGCAGTAATGAGACCGAGAGCAGGAGCCAACCAGGACATGTCACATGGGGAGCGGCCGACAAAGCCCCTCTGTGTATGTTTTCATCTGTAAAGACTGTGTGTATTGGTAAAGGTACATGTGCATGTGAACTGCATGTGTGTGATAATGTGTGCCTCCCTTTCATCTCAAAGGACTCTGTTAGCTAGAGCAAATTCCATCAGTCTAAAGTTTTCATGTCACTTAAGTCATTCACACATTTCTACTGCTTAAGCGCTCATAACATCAGGACCATAAGTACAGTTCCATAAGATCTCTGGGTCACACTGTTGCTTGTAAATGTGTTCATGAAGTGAAATGACAAAGCAAAACAGTGAGCAGTTCAGTCAAGTAAAACCACACATTAGACCTGCAGTGAAGGGAGTACTTTAACTTTGTGTTTCTCAGCCTTTTTTGAGCAAAAATGTTATCATCTTTAGCCTCCCCCCCCCCCCCCCCCCCCCAAAAAAAAAAAACAACAAAGAAATTTTTGCACCGATGGGGAGGGGGTTTAGTGCTCTGTGTGTGTGTGTGTGTGTGGGGGGGGGGGACGACAATGACATTACTACCGAAGGGTATATTGTGGAGGTGTGTCTGTGTGTGAGACATTCATTTGTTTCATTCATTTATTCATTCCTGAACCCACTTTATCCTCACTGGCATCACAGGGGTCAGGGGTCAACATATAGAGACAAACAATCACTGTCACATTCACACCTATGGGCTATTTGGATTAACTGATTAACCTATCAGTCCATGTGTTTGGATGGTGGGAGGAAGACATGTGGAAAACATGCAAACACCACACACAAAGGTCCCACCATCGACTGATGTTGGAATTGAACCCAGGACATAACATGGTGTCTCAACCCTGGGAGAAATACTGATTTAAGTCTTTAAAGCCTGACGTGTCAACACTGACGCAACCTGGGCATATACACTTTGGATGGCTGTAACTTTTGCACTGTTTGTGTAATTGGAAAAATTCCAACGTTTTCTAAAACCTGAGACATTGTGCTTTATTTGATCATTACAATAATTTCATTCACGCCTGTACTGCTGGAGAACAAGCCATTTTAGCAGTACTATAATATGCAGTTAATTGTAAATGACTACTAGATTCTGGAAGTTCTAAGTGCACTGCAAATATTTGGTTCTTACTAAGGTAAAAAAAAAAAAAAAAGATTAGATTTAGAAATGTTAGATAATTTATCTTGTTTTAAGAGTTAATTTCTCATTTTAAGTGTTCGTACATCAGTAGACATGTTCATTTCTAGATTTACCAACCTTAATTGAAGAATCTTGTCAAGTGAAATGATCTTGCTGCATGGACAGATAATTTGTCTTGTCAGATTTAGTGTTTTTATCTTGTTTTTAGACACCCCTTTTTTCCAGTGTACTCTGGAAAAGCTCAGTGGTTAACGCCACTGACTTTGGTGCGGAAGATGGCCGGTTTCAGACCCAGGTGATCCCTAGGGAAAGGTACTTTACGCTACATCCCAATGTGGCCACAAGGGGGTGCAAGCCTCATTGTGCCGGTTCCAAGCCCGGTTGTGTCAGGAAGGGCATCCGACATAAAAACCTGTGCCAATTCAACATGTGAAGGTGATTCGCTGTGGTGACCCCAGGAGAAAAAAACTCAACATATTTTCTGACATTTATATAATCAAAATAACAAAGAAAAAAAAACTCCAGAAAGACCATTTTTGGCTTAAGGGTTTAAAGGGTTTAAAGCAAAGTTTATAAAACCCTAAAACTGAGGAACAGATTGTATTCTCAAGGTTTTTCCCAATAATTATTACAAACATATCATCATAATTTGATTTTTAGTAAACATTCAATATCCTCTTGAGACCTAATTGCCTTGATGGGAAACTGCATGATGCAACAAGGTTTTTCTAATTTTTTTTGGAATGTCCTTTGCAGTGGACAGGTTTTTTTTTCTCTTGGCCACTACAGAGGATAAAAATGCATTGCTTGGTCTCAGGAGGATATTTGATACATTTTTAGTTTTGCACAAAGCCAGCAAGCAAAGTCCACAAAATGTCCAAAGATTAAGATTTCAGTAGATGCACACTTTTTGCTCGCAAATGACATTTTTATTGCCTTCATCTGTCACATTAAGGACATTAGGACCGTTATTGCCATTGCAGTTTCCCACAACAAAATTATTTCTGGCTGCCTCATGCAAAAGATGCAGCATGTTACATAAATTAAAACTGCAAATAAAAACCAAATATAGACACGAAAAAGCACAGTAAAAACAGTGACAACAGCAAGGCAAAGGAGCAACATGGCATTTATTGCACAGATCTTTGTAGAATCTGTTCTATATATTTAATAGGTGGAAAAAAAGTAAAGTGGTAAACTCTGAAATCCCCTTTGTAAAAGTATCCACTTAATCCTGTCTCCTCCAAACGTGTCAGTGTTTTTCTTTTAGTGCTCCCTTCAACATGCTGGCATTGTCACGGCAGATTAATGTGTCGAGCAGTTATTACACAAAGGTTTTCACATGGCACCTGATCTGAGAGTGTGACTGTGACAATGGCCTGGTTCATCTTTGATACTGTATGCAACGGGTATTAAAGTTCTTTTACGTTCTAGATCATATAATAACAAATAATACTTCAACAGTAACAGTAAAGTTACTGAAAAGGGTTTGACACAAAGCGTTCAAAGTGTGCATTAAAGAAGCAGCAGGATTACATTTCCTGGGGAAATAGTCTGCAAGGAGCCTGTGTGTGTCACTTGAGAAGGTGGATTAGTGCTGTAAGTCTCCACAGTGCTGAAGGGCAGCCCTTATTCAGCCAGGAGAAAGAGTGTTTTGGGTTGAACCTCAGAATGAAGCCTGCCAGATGATAATCACAGCTAAAGTCAGTCTCACTAATAATACACCAACAGGACATGCTTCACACTTACCTTATCCCTCACCTGTTTCTGTTTAAGTGTAATGTGTGAAGCCAGAACGTGTATTAGTTGTGATAACACATAAAAGCACTTAGAACAGAGGTTCAGTGTACTGTTGTGCATGAGCAGTGAGGCTAAAACCAATGAGGCTACATCTAAACATGCGAACACAGTGTTACTATAGTCAGCCAAACCTGTAGTGAAACATGAAAAAGTACACTAGTTTATATTTCATAGTATGTGCAATGTGTTAAAAGTGAAGTGATTTGAACCCTTTCATGCATGAATTATGAGAATCTTAATCAGATTTTTTTGAGAGTTTCCTCTTTAGGCATACACAAAACAATGCAATAATAATAATAATAATAAATATTTAGTGCTGCTAATCTGATGTTTTCTCACATTTAACATACTCGTTTTTACTCCCTTCATGTAGATAATATGCAAAAAAAAAAACAACAACCCTGTAAATGAACAATTACAGATTGATTTACACTCAAACATGTTAAAGCACATCAGGTTTCTTAAGAACAGCAACGTTACAGGAATAGTGAATTGTGTCCACTGTGTTGGCTGATATGGAACTAAAACAACCAAACCATGAATATGCAAGAGAACAGCTGGAAAACAGCTGTCCAGTCTAGTGACCAGTATGCATGAAAGGGTTAAAGTGCTTTTATTGGTTTCTAAAACTCTTAATGGTCATAGCCCTATTCATTTATCTGATTTGCTTTTACCATATGAGTCCTCTCAAACCCTCAGGTCCTCAGGTAGTAATGTTTTAACTGTTCCATTCCACTCCAAAACTCGTGGTGAGGCCTTATTCAGTTTTTATGGCCCCATGTCTACCTGAGGACCTGACCTGTGAGGACCTGCCACTGTTCATGGTTTTAACGGTAAACTTAAGACCTATCTTTTGAGTTAGCTTTTACTTAAAGTCTTACTTTTTAACATTGTTTTGTAGGGTTGTGGCTTTTAATATTTATTTGCAAGTTATAGACAGTGGGGGCAGAACCCTATAAAGAGAGTTAAGACACACTTTAATGTCACCACTCCAGTGATCACATGAATAGGTCCAAACAAACTAGCGCTCTAATGTTATTCAATGGGAGAAACAGCAGTGAGCACAATAACACAAACTGCACGACCATTGTGTCACTATTGGATGTATGTACTGTTGTGTGTGTTATATTTTTGAGTAGTGGCGTTGACCACTGAAAGGACTACTTTGAAAACTTACATTTTGGGGGAAAAGTTGGTATTAGCTTGGATAGGCTACATACGTGAGTGGTGCTAAAGTTAAGAGGTTCGTCCTGCAATTGCACTGTACTCTTAAGGAGATAGATGATCATTTTTAAGTTTTAATATCATAGGACTGTGGTATAAAGAGAAAACATTGGTTATCTGTGTGAACACTGTGTGTCTGCCAAGCTCTGCTCTCTTGATAACACACACAATAGACAATAACCAGCGGATAGCATAGCGGCTAACTTGGCATGTTAGCATTAGCATAGACTCTAAACTCTTTCAAAACTCAACAGAATTCTTACAGGATGAGTCGGATCTTACAAATGTCAAGTGACAGAAGTTTTGCTTCCTTTAATAACTTTAATGAACTTTTATTGGCAGAGCTCACCTTTACAGCAACTCTCCTAATGATCACATGACCTCAGCTGGCAAAATGAAAAACACCACCAGGTTCAACTAAACCAGTAAAATAAAACCCACTGATAACAACATTTGCACTAATATTACCTTCTCTTAAAAACTCCATAATTTGTGGTTGTAATGGTTAAATCTCAACAGCTGGACAAGTCAAGCTAGCAAACCATATAGGCTACAGCTGGATATCCAACAGTTGGTCAAGATTATACATATTAACACATACCAAAGAAAACGTAATTTACAACATAAATGTCAGGTGATATAGGAAATACACTCAATAATTTGAAAGATGATGATATTGTATTAGCGCTAGAATTTCTAGATAAACTGAAATAGAAATGAATGTGTTACACTCAATGTTTGAACTGCCCCTTCATGACTTGGAAGTAGGTCCATATTTCGTCCATCATTTTTAATAGTGGGAGTTTATGGAAGTGTCCTGAGACTCTGAGTGAGGGGTTTGGTGTAAAGCAGTTTGTGGTCCATGTAATATGTATGAAAACTGCTATAAAAATAAAGTTTGATTGATTGATTGAAGTTCCACAGAAAAATGATTCCATGTGTCTTTAACCCTAAAAGACCAAGAATGATTATAACTTCAAATTAATTTTTCTCTACATTTAACCATTCCTAAGTGATTTATCACATGTATTATTATATTATCCTCTGCATTTTACATTGTTCCACTTTTTACTGATCATTTAGATTTCTTAACAGCTCACAGTGAATACAAAGGTTATTAGATTATAAAACAGGAAAAAAAAAAAAAAAACCCTGAAAAAAATGACTTTTTCAGCCTCCTGATCAACTGAACATAAAAACTAGTGTCAACACCCACTGTAATTTATCAAACTACATTGGTTTTATTGGTGACTCACTTTTGGTGTGTCCATATTCACTCCAGAGCCACTGAATATCCAAAAACGATGCATCTAATGTGGCTGAAAAGCTGATAAACTGCATTTTACTTTTAACCTTTAATCAAACTACTTAAATAATACCGTTCACATGCTGAAGTTAATATTTTTCATCATCATCAGTTGCATGTGAAAACAGAGGGAGTAAAAGTACATCCAAGCCTTATCTTTTTTTATCTGTACACTGAGTCATTTCAGTGTGATTGTCCTATAATGTGAAAGGCCGTCATTACACAGACAGATAATAGTTCTGTGGGACTGGACTGACGCTGTGCCCTCATGCTGCAGTTGTCATCAGTGTTTTTGTCTGGGCTGTAACCATTATGTCTAGTCTGTGTCTCTCTCTTTTTGTTTTTCTTTATTTTTCTCCCTCATTATCTTCTATCTTTTCTTTATCTTTGTGTTGTTCTCTTTAGCCCATCCCGTGTCCTTTTTTACATGGAAGCCACTGGGGATATCGTAGAATTTAACCGAATAAATGTCACTTGTTCTGTGGAAACAAAACAAAATCAGTCTGGACTTTTATTTTGAGCTATAGCTTTACTGTATGGACTTCTATATAAACTACACTACAGTTAGGCACTCTCATTTTCTCACTGAATGAAAGAAAAGTCTTTAGCTCCATATTTCATGTCAGTTTTTTCCAGAAGCGAACAGTGACTTAATGACTTAAATCCTTTGCTCAAAGCAGCAGTGTGTGCCTCCACTGTTACACTGGATTACAGTAATGACTCTCTGTCAAGTTTTGGGAAAGTGTCCAAGGAGATTAATGCAGATTCACCTCTGTAATGCCTTGAACTATTAAATCACAGTCTCCTTGGATGACCTAAACCCTGTGACTCTTACAGTTAACACTAGTTTCACCTGGATCAACATGTCTTTAAAGAGAATGTTGCACTGCTTTGTTATTGTGTCACAGATCCTGGTATTTTATATGTGTTTATGTTGAATAGAGGGTCAGTGAAATCTTCCATCTTCCTCTAGGAGTCTGAAATTCAGTTTTACTAGATAAATTGGTTAAACTGTATATTGCTCTCATAATTATTAACAGTGTTCACATGGAATGCACCAAAATAAAATGACTCTTGTTGGTGTTGCATAATATACTGCTGCCGATAAAGTTGGAATAGTTTTGTTTTCAGACGCATTCCTCTTTTTATTCCTACTTATGCATATCAGTAATCACCTTTGACCTGGTGTAATGATTATACACTGACTCCCAGTTACAGTTTATCTATGAAAAATAAATCACATTCAATTCATATTTTATCCAACTTTTTGGATAACGGTGTTTTTATAATTTTTTTTTTTTTTTTAAATAATTTCTACTCTTTCATGGGTGGGTGTTGTTGGTGTTGTTGTTCTTTTGTGAGGGTTCCGGACCCCCCCCCCCCCCCCCACACACACACACACACACACG
>JAPSES010032764.1:0-12713 GCA_029822895.1 Maxillicosta whitleyi
AGGCATAAATAAGTCTGTCTACATTCTGTATCATAATGACACAGTCCACAGACTGACACTGTGGGAGGACTTGAACTTTTACACTTTAAAGTTCATTTTAAAGGAAGTACATAGTACTTTTACTTAAGTAAGATTCTTGGTGTAGTACTTCTACTTGAGTAAATATTTTGAATAAATAAATACCATACTTTCTGGGCAATAAACCATACAGTATCTGACAATAATCCACAGGTGTCCACGTTGTGACATGAAATATTTACACGGAAAGATTATTTAATTAGTTACATACCTTGACTATTTTTTCCCCCCCGAACAATGCCTGTAACATGCCAGTAAAAGTCCTCTTAATCAGTTCTTCCACCTGTTTGTCTCACTAGAGCGCCCCCTGGAGGCCTCTAGCCCGAAAAACCTACTTGAGTTACGTCGTTGTATAAGCCGCAGGGTTCAAAGCGAGAAAAAAGGAGTGGTTTATAGTTCTGAAAGTGTCACATACAGGCTGATTCCCTGGACTACACCATTAGTACCATGGTAACAGTACACAATGCTTGTATCACTATACATCCAGTGGAGCGGGTCCAGTCGACACAAGGTGTAAGTTATGAAAATGTCGTGTTATAACTGACAACAACGAGACAGTTTACAGGGACGAAGTGCGAAACCTGATCAGATGGTGTCACCAAAATAACTTGAAAAAAACAAGGATCTTATAAATCGACTTCAAGGAAGTACATTCTCCTGGTTACATCAACAACACTGCTGTCGATAAGTTTCAGTTCTTAGGCATCCACATTTGGTCTTCACATCAGCAGCATCATCACAAAAGCACACCGCAGCCTGTTCTGAGACGTCTAAAAAAAAAAATATGGTCTGTCTACTTTTATCACAGCACAATAGAGAACCTTCTGACTGGGAGTATACTGGTATGGTTTGGAAATATGGCATCACATGATCACACACTCCTGATCAGAACAGTCAAATCTGCATCAGAAATAATTGGAGGAGCATTCCTACCAACACTACAGGACATGTACACAGACTCTACCGTCAGGGAAACGTTTACAAACCATCCAAACCCAGACTGGTTTCAGAGACAGTTTTTTTCCCTCAGGCTACACGGCTGTTGAACAGCAGCTCAGCTAGAAGGAGGCAGCTGGGAACCTGCAGCCAGACTTTCAGGGTTAAATTTGTATTTATCTAGTTTTAACACTATAACAAAAGTGCCAGTGCTAGTGAGTAGCTCAGTGGTTAAACCCACTGACTTTGTTGTGGAACATGGTCGGTTCGAGACCCAGGTGTTCCCTTGGGAAGGTTCTTTAAGCTGTATATCCCAATGTGGCTTCCAAGGTTCCAAGCCCAGTTGTGTCAGGAACGGCATCTGACGTAAAAACTTCTGCCATATTAACATATGAAGGTGATGTGCTGTGGTGACCCCGAAAAAGGGAGAAAAAAAAAGACATCAGTGCTATTTAGCCTTTTTTTGTGGCTATGAATGTTATTGCTATTTTTTGTTTGTGTGTTTGTTTTATTTAATATTGGACATATAGAGAACCAGTGCACACTGTGCTTAATTGTAATGGTACTTGTACCTGAATGCACATGATAAATAAACTTGAACTGGTGTAAGTTCATGAAAAGTCAGGAGGTGAAGGTTGAAACAATGTTAAGTTTCACAATAGGTTCAATATTTCAATTATTCAAATATTTCAATATTTAGTTTTTTTATGGTAATGTAAGTGATGGTGTTTGTCTATCCCCCCCTCCCCGATGTAGGAAACACAATAATAATGCTTTCATGGGACCCATAACTGGTAGTAGTGCCCATGTCTTCAGATACTAGATCAGATCTATTTGGACATTCAGAGGCTCTGTAGTTACCATGGAACAGTAGTGCTTAGTTTAGTAAATGATATATTCAATTGAAAAGGTCACTTTTTCTGTAGTTTACTGTGCTTTTGATATAATGGGCCTCAATTTACTGATCATGAAGACGTTTATAAAAGCTCATATTAAAGTTAAGTACAGGAAAATACCTGATTTCTACCGATAAAATACACAGGATAATATTTAAAAAATGTTATAAATCATTTAAGAGGGTGTGATATGGAGAACATTTCATTTAGGAACTGATATAAAAGTAGCACTGGGTCTTTAGGGGTTAAACCTGTTTTTGTTCAATATTTCGTAATGTATTTAAAAACTCTTCTTTTATTTATGTATTCTTGTGAGCCACCAGAACCATGCTCTAACGATTCTTCAAAATGCACAATTTACATGACGGTGTGAAATTTGATTAATGTTGTACGAAAGAAACAACCCAAAACACACTCAGTAACATATGCAGTAAGGGAACACTAACATGTCCAAACCTCACCTTACAGACCCACAGTGGGGCTAATATAATGTGTGTCAGGAGGTGTTATACTGCATTTATAGGAAAGATAACAGGACCACCACCACTCTGTGAATACATGCCCCTAACCCGCTAATCCTGCAGGAACCTGCCTCCAACATCTGCGTCCAGCAGCAGGAGGCCGCTTCATTTCACTAATGACAGCCACTGTCCTGCCAATAACAGTTGGCTGTGCAGCAGCTGGATGGAAATGACCTGGTGTGTCGACCTTCACACTCGTAGAATTCACTGACCATAAACACAACGAATTTAATGTAAACAAATGAAAGAATTATAACTGTTATTTAATTCTGTGTCGAAACTGATTCTGATCATGTCGTACTTTCTTTAGACCTTAAAGGTGCTCTATAGATTTGAAAAAGTATGATTTTTTTTTTTTTTTTTTAATGTATATGCCTGATTATAGTGCGCAATTTAAACTGCGATTATCAGCACCAAAATAGATTATTTCCAGATTCCCTGGTCGGGTCAATTAAGGCTGAATTGGCTTGCGGCAGACATATGTCACTATGACAACACCACACAGACCAGCAGTTTAGTAGTGAGGAGTAAGATCTGTCCTTTTTTTATCCTTAAAAGAAAAGGGGGATTTTTTTTTTTTTGGATTTATTTAGTTGTAATGGTGGACACTGGAACTGCAGCTGGACACTGATAAACCTCTGCATTGAACTGATGAAGAGAATTAAAGGAATAAAAACAGAGCTGGAGTTGTCCTTACTTCTACACAGGTATAGAATGATTCTGTTCTTTATTCATATCGTCCTGACAACCAGCAATACATTTTTGTCCTCTGTAGTGTGTGCAGGGTCTGCAGCGATGCTTCCTGCTCGCTTTTTCACCTTGGACTGGTATAAGTCCTGGATAGAGGTCTGCCCTGATGATCTTTTCTGCAGACCTGATTGTCCGTTGCCGTCTGTGCCTGTCCGGTTTGGTGGCTGATCCAAACCAGACGGTGATGGAAGTGTACAGGACAGACTGGATGATGGAGGTGTAGAAGACGACCAGCAGCTCCTGAGGCAGGTTCAACTTCTTCAGCTGTCGAAAGTACAACCTGTGCTGGGCTTTTTTTCTGATGAGGTCTATGTGGGACTTCCACTTGAGATCCCGAGCGATTGTGGTTCCCAGGAACTTAAAGGAGTCCACATTAGACACTGTGCTGTTGAGGATTGTGGGGAGGGTGGGTTCCTTCTGAAGTCCACAGTCATCTCCAGATTGGTTTAGCGCCAGATTGACTAAACCAAATTAGTTGCTTGAGTTGGAAAACTGAAAACAGACAGTATAATAGTTATGTTTAGTAGAGGTTAGTTATAGTTGAGTTGGTTAATTTAAGCGGTTGCAGTACAGGGCTGTGTTCCTCCTGTCTGATGTGGGAAAAATGTTATTACTTGAATTGACTAAAGTTTTTTTTTTCTTATTGCAATTTATCTTTTAGCCCTCTAAAATGTTTCACATTCACACGTAATCATTTGCTTTATAGTGCAACAACTTTATTTTTGTCTTGGGCATCGATATAACCACCTCTCCCCAGGTGATTTAAAAATGTCAAACTAGATGCTTTATTGCATCTTATTTATTGTGGATGGTCACCTTCCTGGAAGACTGAGTCCGTATGAATGCGCCCAGGGCAGCCCCTCCTACACACCTCCAGTACTACTCCTCTCCATGTACTCTGTCTGTCTTGTGGCAAAAGCCCATGTAGATTAAATTGACTCCTCTGCCTTTCGCAATAACATTAGACTGGTCCATGATGAAATGATTGATTAATCTGAAAAACCCACTTCTATATATATTGGGATTATTGTCACAGTTTACTCTAACACCTCTGGCTGTGAATGTTTGATTCAATATTTTTGTTTAATTCATGTACTTCACTCATGTACTCTGAGTACATGAGTGAAGTACATGCCATTCACACCTATATCACTGTAAGGTGGAACGACTCAAGCACCATTCACACATATGCATTATAAAGCAAATGATTAAGTGTGAATGTGAATCATTTTTAGAGGGCTAAAAGAAATTGCAATAAGAAAATAAACTTCAGTCAATACAAGTAATATTTTTTCACATTAGACAGGGGGAACACAGCCATGTAGTGCAACCGCTTAACTTAAAAAACTTAACTATAAGTAACCTTGTTTGGTTTAGTAATGGCTTTGTTTTTTTTTTGTTTTGTTTTTTACAAAAAAAAAATAGAATAATTAATGAACACTAAAAAGTCTGATTAGAATCAAAGTCTGGGTTTACATTGCAGAATGAGATTATCTCTTTGAGCTGAAAAGGTATTAAACACATACTTAAAGGGATGCTTGAAATAAACTTAAAAGGAAGTGTGACATCTAATAGAGGCATCTTTAATAAAAAGTAAATATTTAATTTAATAGTGCAACAAACTAATTGTTGTCTAACTATTTTCACTGAAGCCAATTTTAACAGTTATATGTATGCTTTCAAAATGTTAAATAAATGTCAATAACTAAGTCTCAGAAAAAGCAGCACTAAAGGGATGAATCGAACCTGTGATATAAGGTTTTGTAATCGTGAGTATCTGAGTGCGTCACATGGCACAGCTGGTTTACCAAGAAAAACAAACAGACATGTTAAGGGTAGTGAGAATGCATAGAGAATACACACCATTTCAAAAACATTAAATACATAAAGGTGTGCGTTTCATCCAAACTAGCCAATTGGAAGAAGTAAACGGAACTTTTGAATGATTGTTCTTCCATTGTCTGGACGTGATTTCGGCTGCAGCCATTGGGACACCCGCTATTTAAGGGAATAATCCCCAACTATTTTACCACTATTTTGGTAGAGTGTTGCACTTTTAATATAATACACGATACTGTAAAAATATATGATTACAATTTAATACAAAAGTGCGTCTAAATGGGATGCGTCTATGTGGAATAAAACCGTCAAAGCAGGCCTGTAACTCCAACTTTGACTCAGCAGTCCATGTATTCACCGTCCTCATTACAGGCTTTACTGATTTTAACTTCTGCCTGTAGGTTGGGATGAGATGGACCATGCAGTGATCAGAGAGACCCAGAGCTGCACGGGAAACAGAGCGATAAGAATCCTTAATAATGGTGTAAAATGGTGAAAGACATGAGACAGTTATGGTAGGTGGAGGGAGGGGAGGAGGAAGCGAGGTATGGGCATCTCGATCTCTGGGGGTCATCCAGCAAAACAATGGGAACAGATACATAATTAAATTCAGCAAAATGTTCTACATACTGCGACATAATCAGTAATCTATCTTATAGTGGTGTAAATAATCAAAGCTATAAAAGAAGCTTTAAGAAAAAATAAAATTCATAGAGAAACAAAGGGAACCACACAGTATATATAAGAAAACCAACAAAGGAGAATCATAAGATAAAACAAACAATATATGTACAAGCAAGAGGAAAACAAATATAACTAAAAAGAAGGTATAAATATAAGTGCTAAGATTTGAGCTATATAAGTTGGATCAGTGAGACCATCGCTTTGTATAAGAAAGTATATTGATTTTTCACCTGTTTTAGGTTGTCCTTATTCCTTGATAAAAGGAGTTGCTTTCGGGTTGGTTGCCAACAGAAAGGGATATTCCTCGCTGCCGGTGTGTGTACAAGCCCTCCTTCGGTAAGTGCTTAACACATCAAAGCCACACATTAAAAAAAAAATACACAAAACATTAATGGCATGCATGATCAATCCTATCTACAAAGAACATTTCATAAGTGAAGGAGGGTGTCTTTCAACACATCCCTACAGCAGTTTCTAAGCCCCTCTGGTTAAAGGCAACCATGTTGTTGGCCCTTTGGGACAGGACACAGTAAAAGAGGAAGGACTTGGTGTGTTGAGTGAAATCAATATTTCTATTTAGGCCAAAAGGCTCAATGGTATTAAGTGTTTTGATCCACTTCCTCTCTGCCTGCTGTCTGTTTTTGACCAGTCTCCATTATATACCAAACATACAATTGTTAAATTTTCCAGTGGGTGTGTCTGGAAATGTTTATAGAGTAGTGTAGCAGTATTCCCCTTTTGTATCTGGTGGATATGTTGTTTAAGTCTGTCTCCCATTGTTTTGCCAGTCTCCCCCACGTACAGTAACGAGCAACAGCTGCACTTGATTACATACACAATGTTTTCAGGTCAGTTCTCCATATTGGAGCTCCCCGACCTGAGAAGCCATTGAACAGGTATTTTAAATGTACCAGTCGGTTCTGAATGTCTGTGCTCTGTTGTTTCTTGCCCATGCTTGAGTATACCAGTATATACTTTAAGTTTTTATTTCGCCTATATGCAGATATCACCCTAAACTCCCTCAAGGCTTGGTTGACCCCTTCGGCCTTCTGGAAGTGGGCCTTCAGAGATCGGCACAGTTTCACTGTGCCATCCCCAAGATTATCCCTGTTTTTGGTGTATTTGCCCCAATCCCCCAAACCCATGTCAGCGCAGTCATGGATTAGGACTGTATGTGTTGTGGTTTTGGGATTTTGGAGAGGGTTGCTACCATTCCTTGCTGTTCCAGGGTCCAGGTCCTTCCTATTGGTGCCATTAGGCATGGTTGTGCCTGTGGCTTGGTCAGGAAAGGAGGGGGGATGGTTAGCTCCCAACTCTATAGTAAGGGGAGGGAAGTCTGTGGTCATAAAATTTGCAGGGGGCTGTGATGAGGCTGACCTATCTCTCTGTAAGGGGTCTCTGAGCTCTCTGTAAATTTGCATCTATATCTGTTTCTAGCCCATGATATAGCCTTATTAAAGGCCTCCAAATCCCTGTTAGCTCTTCACATCCCCTAGCTAAAACCTCATCACAATGTTGCCTCAGAATGGTCAGATTATTGTGTAGCCAGTCTACCGTCTTTAGTCTGACTTTCTCCAAAGTGGTATCATTAGAAGATGATGGTTTTATAAATGCTGAGAGTTTGTTAACCTGCCTTAACATTCCTGGTGGGTCAGTCTTTCTGTTGGTGGTCTCCACTAGAATTTCAGAGTGGTGGACCACCTGTAGAAGTTTAAAATAGTGTTTGGTTAATTTTATGTCAGTGACATTCTGGCTCTGTATTGGTTGCTGGACCAATTTCCCGTTGTAGTCGGATTTCTTTATCCACTCACCTAATGTGTTATTTTGTCCTCTTTGGTGTCGGCCTGGATGAGGCCTTGCCATATTGGAGGGTGCAGTAATACAGTGAGGCAGAAACGCTCTCCACTACATCTGACAAGATGGAGGCAAGTTGAGAAATGATTCAGATTTTCAATGTCCCATACTACACAAATAATGGAATTTATTATTTTTTTTTCATAAAACCAATAAAAGATAAGAACCAGATTATTATTGTAAAAGGCAATAAGTTTGGAATGAAACACTCACTCTTATGTGACTTGTCACTGTTTGAAGTAATCCGGTCCCAGAGCAGTTAGGCTTTCCACCTCAAAACACAGTCCACAACGGTAAATAATACCAGTATACAAAGTTCACTTTCAGACTGGATCCTCTTCTTGTGTGTGCACACACTCTTCTTCCACTTAGGTCCCTTTTGGATGTGAAAGGATGTACCCAGTGTATGGATTGTGTAGGCCTCTGCTCCTGGCCTGCTGTGTGGTTTCTCCAACTCCCAGTAGCTGGTGTTCTCTCCAAGGTAAGAGCAATTAAAACCTCTTAAACAATAGATAATCATTGATTCTTAGAAAAAATAAGGACAGTAAAATAAAAGTGTAAAAAAATATCTAAAATGCCACTGTTTCATCAGGGTGTGTGTCAGAGGAGCAAAGTGCTCTGTTGTCTGCATTTATTCAACATTTTCCTGGTCTGTTTGGGGACACGCCAAGTCGAACTCATTTATTCCAGCACGACATAGATGTGGGTACCATGGAACCAATTCGCTAGTGCTTCTGTAGAGTTTCAGAAGGAAAAACACAGTGATGGATGCTGAGATTCAGTATATGCTTGGGAATGGGATTGCTGAGCCGTCTTCCTCCGCCTGGGCGTCACCATGCTTGCAAGACAGATAAGAGTCCTAGGTTTTGTACAGACTATTGTAAAGTTAATGCTACTTCGAAATCCGATGCATATCCTCTGCTGCGAATTGAGGATTGCATAGACCAGGTGGGTGCAGCCCGCTTTATCAGTAAATTCGACCTCTTTAAGGGGTACCGGCAGATTCCGCTGACAGACCGAGCAAAGGAGATCTCTCCGTTTATTACCCCTTCTGGTTTATATGCGTATACCGTGATGAGTTTTGGGTTGAGAAATGCACCGGCGGTGGTGTCTGGGTTGGAGGGATGCACTGTCTACTTGGACGATGTTGTCATTTACAGTGATACCTGGGAGGAACATCTAGCCCGTATTAACAGTCTGTTCATTGGGTTGAGTGACACCCGGATGACCGTGAACCTAGTGAAGTATGAGTTCGCCAAGGCTGTCGTTGTCTCTCTGGTGAAAGTTGTGGGGCAGGGGAAAGTGTGTGCTATGCAGCGTTTCCTCGGTCTGGTAGGGTACAACAGTAGAAAAGTTTTTGCAAAAACTTTTCTACTGTTGTAGCACCTCTCACCGACCTGTTAAAGCAGAATACCCAGTTCATTTGGTCGTCCAAGTGTCAGAAAGCTTTTGAGAACATTAAATCTGTGCTGTGCTCATCTCCTGTCCTTGCAGCTCCTCTGATGGATCGTCCCTTTGAACTTCAAGTAGACGCGAGTGACGTGGGGGCAGGAGCGGTGCTGCTTCAAAAAGACATAATGGTGTAGAGCGACCCGTGAGTTTCTCCTCAAAGAAGTTCAATGCATTCCAATTGAACTGTTCGGTGATGGAAAAGGAGACTCTTGCACTCATTTGGTCATTGCAGCATTTTGACGTATATGTTGGTCCGAGCATTCCTCTTGTTGTGCACACCGATCATAACCCATTGACATTTTTGCACTCTGTCCATTGTCCAAATCGAAGATTGATGAGATGGATGCTGTATTTACAGTCTTATTACCTGGACATCTGCCACATCAAAGGCTCGGAAAATGTGGCCGATGCCCTGTCCAGAGTTCACAGTTCGTGATTGTCTTGTGTGTAACCTTCTAGTTTTTTCCTGTCCCTCTTAAATGCTTCTCCAGGCGCCGTAGTGGCTGGGGGATGGATATTGGGTTGGTTGGCTATTCAGGGATCAGTGGTAAGACTGCCAGTATGAACTGTGTGTACCAGAAATATGTGTGGGGAATAAGTAATGCATGTTAATATGCAAGTATTTAGTTTGTTTATCTATGGTGTTTGGAAGGCTAGCAGTCGTGGCGTTCCAATAAAAAAAAAGGAGGGGAAGGGGGGGGGGTGACAGCCCCACCAGCTACATTAGTGGTGGTGTTGGCAGGTGTCTGGTTGGTCTCCTCTGTTTCGTAGGTTCAGCAGAGGTGGGACCGTCATCAGGGAATGTGCTACACCTTGGCCCGGTGGAGCGCATTTATTCCCCACACTGGCTGAACTCTGTCTCTCTCACTCCAGGCGTTCTCGGCTGAGGAGGATGTCACGGCACGGCTGGGCTCTCCTGTTTTCCTTTGTTTCTCACATACACACACACCCACACCCACATGCATCCATACACGCTTATACTACTGATTTCAGACACTGGTCTTTCAGCCTGTTTTCCTATGTTGCAATAAATGTTACGTTTTGCGTTTGAACCTCGTCTCCTCTCCCGTTCTTTGGTACAGTCTGTGAACCGGACTGTAACACAAGACAGTTCTAACACTCTGAACGCAGAAGGCTGAAGCAGCTAGCACTGAACTGTTAAAGCAGATAGATGAACATGTTGGATTTATGAAAATGTTTCAATACTTTTTAGAAAAGCAAATGTATATTATTGGGACACGTCTTCGAACACTGGTCTGTGAATAACAGTGGAGTAAAACAGACATAGAAGCAGGAGTCAGACGTCCACAGTTAGGTTTCAGTTTTGTTTTCACCCTGTTTACTAAGTTACGCTACAAACAGATTTTATGAAGTTTGTTGGTTGTCTGGTTTTAAACGTCACTTTTCACCCTGAAAATTACCATCTAGAAAAAAAGAAATGCAGAGTTGTAAAGAGGATTCACTCTACAGACATTTGCTTCATAACAAATGCAGGCCTAGGCCACAATTCTGTCCTTATTACAGTAGGTGCTAGTGCTCATGGGAAACGGAGTCTTTGTTCTGTCAAAACACCACAGAGTCACAAGATGTCACTGAAATCCACTTACACTGATTCCCCTTACGGGACCATTAAGTCAACTACGCTCTCTAGTTTCAAACAAAATCCTAATGAAAGTTGTAATACCACCAATGGCCACTAGGTGCTGAGTCCAAAAGAATTGCATTGAAATTCTCTCCTCTCTACCCCATCTTTTTTTTTTTTTTTTTTTTTTTTTTTTTAGTGTCTGTGGTCTCATTTGTTTTATTTGACACCTCTGATCCATCTGTAAAGTTTCCCTCCATTAATCAGATCTCAGGACAGATGGAAGTTCTGATGACCACCATGTCAAGCTTTGATTGACAGGTCTGTTTTGACAGTTCGCTCACCTGCTGAGTCAGACTTTAGGTTTTCTGTTTTATTTAATAAAATACTTTTTTCATGACAGACAGCTCCAGTAGTAGCTTTTCCATCAGAGATCTGTGCAAAATTTTTACCAATATTTACTGAGAGTCAAAAAAAAAAAAAAAAACCGTCCCCTCAGGCTTTGACAGCTGTCATTTTTGTTCAGATATGATCACCTCTGGCCCCAAAAAACACGACGATCAACTCTCAGACTCCTGGTTTCAAAATAACAATGTATGAACTAAAGGATGATGCCACAGTTCCTCCGTCCAGTAGTTACATACAGTCTGCGCCGACTGACATCCATGATAATAAAGAGCTCATGAAGAGGCACAAATACTGGACTCATTAAATATGATGACTTGATTTGTCAACACTTAAACCCCCCCACAACACGGTGGCTTCAGGGGACTTTTTTTTTTTTTTTTTTTTACCAACAGTCTAAAATCTAAAGAGACTGAAATTTGGGCTAATGAATATTTGTCATTCAACCATTACAATTTTGTACTTACAGTCTGTTTGCTGTGACAGTTACTGATTTTATTGTTTAAAGCTTGGATCATTTTCAGTTCAGTTCCTTGTCGCATAATGGAAAAAAAAAAAAGCAAAACTCAAATGCAGTAGCAGAATCAATATGAGAACTTTTACTGCACTTAATGATCCGGTGTTTTCTGGGCCCAATCAAGTAAACAGACACAGGAGGTGTGTGTATGTGTATGTGTGTGTGTGTGTGTGTGTGTGGGGGGGGGTAAATCAGTGAAAGCAGTGGGCATTGAACAAAGATTATGGAAAATTCTATGAATATTTGACTTGTTCCGTTGGTCTCCACATCACACAGAATAAGTCCCCTTCATGTCATGTAAATTAAAAAAAAAAACCTCCATTTTTTTTCTCATAATTGAAATTCTTAGAATGTGAGTTATTTGAAATAAAGCTTTTTAATCACAGTTTTGTTATATTGTCGAATTTCACACTGTCAGAACACAGTGTGAAATGAATCCCTGGCTGCGATGTGTGTCCGTGTCATGATCCCAGTTCATTATACGCTGTGTTGAAGTGTGTGTGTGTGTGTGTGTGTGTGTGTGTGTGTGTTTTTATGGCAGTTTTGTCGTGTCCATCCATCCCTCTTGGTTTGCTGCCACCTGCCACAGCTGCTCCTCTTTGCACATGCACTATGTGTTTGGCAAATGTTATCATTCCGTTCCAGATTGTTCCCTTTGCCGTCTGCAGTGTCACTGGTCGACGTTCCCGCAGCTCAGATGGTAATAGTTCGACGTCTTTGGCGGCTTGACTTTTTGCTCTGTCCTGCTCTACTAATTCCATGTGACTGTCGTTAACCGGTCAATGTTTTACATCTTCACAAAAAAAAATACAACTGTTTCATTTGTGCTCCTCAAGCAAGATGAAAAGAATTACAGTGTGTTTGGTGTTTGAACAGAGGAAGAACAAATGGTTCCATCGAGGTTTGAAGCAAAAGGAAACGGCTTCCATGCTTGAATGAAAGAATCTCTGCTCTAGATGCAAATGAAGCCTTTGTAAGACACTCAGAAATACTCTGAAATTCTGTGTTATTGGAGGGCAAAACTTTATTATTTTTGTGAACTTTTTCAGAATATTTTATTATTGTGTAGAACAGTGTGTCTCAACCGGGGTGCCGCGACACCCTGGGGTGCCGCACGCCCCCCTGACAGTATGCAAAATAAGCATAATTAATAAATAAATAATGTAATATAATAAATAATTGTCTAAATTAATACTAAA
>JAPSES010032793.1:0-12711 GCA_029822895.1 Maxillicosta whitleyi
CTTACTGCAAAATATCAATTTTACACATGCAAAGTAAATCAAGATTAATCGCAATTAACTATGAAATTTCTGAGATTGGTTGCGATCAAGAAAATTAATCTTTTGACAGCCCTAATTATTATTATTTTAATTATTATTAAAAAGAAAAATGGTCTTGTCACACAGTCAGGTCCATCTACTCCATAGGCTCTTTTAGATGTTTGATGTTAAATTCTAATTTGGTTTTCAAGTGTCTCTTGCTTTTACATTTTGATAATGTCAGGTACCTTTTCAAGTGTGTTTTTTACTCGGATGGTTTTTGTAAAAGGGTTTTTCTTCACCTGCAAAAGATTCTGTGATCATCCACTTTGTCTCTCAGGTCTTTTATTGTTGCTGAGCTCACAATTGGATTCTTTATTTGCAAGAATAGACCAAACTGTTAATTTGTCTACTCTACATTCACTGTCTCTCTATTAAATTTATTTAGTTTTTTCATCCAAATTACAGCCCTTTTCACTCGCATGAACCTCATGAGTATTGAATTCCAGTCAACATCTACCAAATGTTAATCAAACATTTGTCAGTCAGTCATGTAATTACTTATGAGTCTAAAAATGGATGGACTAAACTACATCTGAAATGGTTGTAGTTTTTAAATGATTATTGCATTTTTTTTTGTGAACCCCCCTGAATTAAAGCTGAAATTCTACGGTTCAATCATATTTTGACTGTTTAATTTCCACTGTTGGGGTACGGTGGAGACATAAAATGTGTGTTTCTGTCCAAACATATATGGATCTGACAGTATACGATCATGAATCCTCAATAAAAAACTAAAAAAAAAAAAAACTTGCATGAAAAATGTGAAATCATAGGTCCTTGAACATACACGTGCATACATTATTGATCACCATGAAATAAAACAGAACAAACACAAACAGTTAAAGTAAAGATGGCAGAAAGTTCGGCTGATACTCAGTTGGACACTTTTTTTCCCAGAATTCCTACATCTGCTCTCTATGTTGTAAAGTGAAAAACAGATCAATGTTGATGCCAAAAAAATGATTTAAGATGATTTCCTTGTTTCTTTTTTTTTTTTTTTTGTTCTCTAATTATTGACACCTGCTGTTTTTAAGTACATCATTGTTTTCGGAACAAGCGCTTTTCTGTCTTGGGTTACAGCCAAGGACTATTAGTTTGATCATTAGATTTCTATTTTCCACTGAAAAGTTGCAGCTTGACATTTAAAAGCACTGTTTGTTTTCTGATTTGAGAGCATTGAAGGAGCACAGAAGAGTTATTTTCTTTATTAATTGCAGAAAGGTCTGCCATCATATGTTTTTAAAGCACATGTATCTTTCCAGATCCCAATTAGTGCCTCCAAATGTTTTGTTTTGTTACATAGAAACCAGAAAGTACCTGTTTTGCATCGCCTGAGTAATAGTTTTTTTTTATGTATTGATGTTGTTTTTACTAAAAGTCAATTCTAGCAGAGGCTGAGAGTACAGTTATTGGGATGCATCACCTGAATATTTTTGAATAAACAGATCAAAGTGTGTTATTTTTCTTATTTCTAATCAAAATATGTCATCAGACTTAAAATAATATATAGTCACATAAAGAGTAATTTTCCCAGAGATATAAGAAGTTATTTTTAGACAAAAGATCTTAAAAATCTTATTCCAAGCGATCTTACCAAGATAATTTCCACTTTCTGCTTTTTTTTTCTTGATTCAAGATTTATTTGCTTTTAATGTCTTATGTAAACCACTTTGAATTGTCTTGTACATGAAATATCCTGTATAAATAAACTTACCTTGCCGAATTCAAGCAAAAAAATAAATAAAAATCTGTTAATGGAACAAGTGAAAATGATAAAAATCTAAAAATAAGTTATTTATACCTCACTGAAAAGTTACTCTTTAGGCGATTATATCTTATTTTATATATGATGAGATATTTTGACTAGAAATGAGAAAAAAAGAAAGAATTTATTTTTTTTGCAGTGAATATGCTGCTCCATCTTGTAGATTGGATAAACCGCAACGTTAATCCAGAGGATTTACTTAAAATTCAGCTGTACCTTAGATAGACACTGTTCCGTCTGAATTTCAAAAGTTACATCTGTTATTTATAAGAAATGTTGCTTACAAAAAACATGAATGTTTTTTGCTTTTAAAGGGTAAATCAGGGGATTGCCAAAGCAAATAACATTCATCATATGCTTCATGAAAGTCTGGACAACATCGCACCATGTTGTTGGATATTTCTAAACCGAAGTGAGGACTGGTGTGGCAATCCCTGCAGCTGCTCTGCTAGCATCTTTAAAATGTTTTCATATGGTTTTAACCACACGCAGAATAAAACTAAACGTCTGCTTGCACTCGCACATAATGATATTTGACTGTTTGATGTCTTGTCTGTTTCAAAGGGTCAAATGTGAATTATGTGTTTGTAATGTGGAGCAGGTTGTGTTTGCACATCAGCATTCATCACAAATGAAATATTATGTAATAATTATGGGCCATAAGTCCGCTCTCCCTGCTCAGACCGTCTGCACTAATGTGAGACATGGAAGCAGCAAGTCAGAATGCATTTGTTCTCTCACTAAAACTCAACGTGTTGTTTTTTTTTTTTGTCTCTCTTGCAGAATGAAAAGCCTCTCGGACATTCAGCAAGCAGGTCCAGCAATATATCAAAGGTGAGTGCACAGATCAGAAGTTTTGAATGAGTGATGTATGGCTTTCCTTTATCCCAGAGAAGCAGAGAGGAGGGTGACGGCAAGGTGAGGCGTGGAAAGATTGACAAGACAGATAGACGAGTAGTGTTGAGAGAGCAGCTGATAGATAACCTGCCTGTGCTGCAGTCGGAGCGGCTTCTCTGATCAACCTGAGGAGAACACACTCTCCGTTACACCTCAGCTCCTCGGCGCGGTCTGACAGTGCAAACCTCTTTACTGTGCCACGCTCATCCTCGCCTGGTTCTCCCCTCCCTCTTTTTTTCCCCAACGTTCCCTCAGGCAAAGCCGCGGTTTGCATCAAATCTGGCTGGAGGGTTTCAGTCCTTGTTCTCCTGAGCCTCTTAGAGGATAAACTCCTTACTTGTGCTAATAGATGTCAGGGTCACTCTGTCACCACAGTGCTGCTCTGGCTGGAATGTTTGATCCAGGACTCTGTTTCTCATTCACAGTGAATGAGATCTCAGTTATAGTTCGTGAGCGAAATAGAAATACAGTTTACCTCTACATATTCTTGTTTGTGCACGTGTAAAAACATGCACACACTTAACTGCACATGCAAAAACATTGACGCTTATCTACTAACAGGATGCACCAAAGGTTGCGTTGCTCAAATGGGCGTAATAGCCAGTGCAACCCTTTTAGCTTGTTTGCTTTGATGAATATGCAATATGGGTGTTGTTGCCAGAACGTGAAAAACTATTGGGAGGAGTAGATGCAAATATTTATTTGGCGCATGAAATGTGACTTACCAAACCTGAAAGGAAAGGACAGACATATATAAAAGCCAGATTTACAGGTGTTCCCTCTTCTCTTCATTCTTCCTATTCATTGGTAATGGTCATCAAAATGTCCCTTTCTGTAGTTCTTCCTTCAAGGCAAGCAAATACTTTCAGTCCTGACTCGTGCTGTGTAAAAATCAATGTTGAAAGTCTGTGTGAAGACAGTGTGAGGCTTTACCTGTCTGCCTTTGTGGAGTTGAAGTGTTTTCAGTCAAAGTGTACTTTTCTTTCTCACTGTTAGCTGATTGAGTTGCAGCATAAGGATGAAAGGACTGGTACCATAAAGACTGTCATTTTGGAAGATAGACTTGAACAATAGAAGCATAAACTATCTGCAGACAAAGGACGGACTGTGGATTTAGTTTCAGATCCCTTACATGTAAATTAAATTATAATAGCAGGCTATAATGTCCAGTATGAACAGAAGTAATTATAAGATGCTGGATATGTTTTAATTGTGCCTAAATGCTATTTTAAGACAGTCTTGTGTAATTGTGAACATGTCCATTCCTCCAGTCTTTACCATCATATATATATATATATATATACACACACACACACAAGATCAATACTCCATGTCGATATTATCAGTATATCACTGTTACACACTCTTGGGGACTGTAAAATCAATCCAGTTCGAATAAAATGTCTGTTTACAGCCTCAACCTCGCCTCATGAAAATATTTCTCTCAGCCGTTTAGCCTTTAAATGGTCAAAGCACGAGATGAGGTGCAGACAAATCCACAGTTTAAGCATCTGAAACATTTAACAAATGAAAACAAAAGCATAGTGAACCATTGAAAGTCCTGTTGTGGTCAGTTATTCCATAAACACATTGTATAACAGCTGTGTAAAGTACATTTTATTGGTGAAAGGTGAAGCTGAACATGTTTTTGTGGCTCAAAGGTTTATTATACCAATATAACAATAACTGAAGAAGTGATTTGGGTCATTTCCAGGCTGACATCACTGTATCAGCAGCTGTTTGCATTTATGGTGGAAAATTCGGTCTAAAACTATGAAACGATTGCATCTTCATTTAATATTTGCTGATGTTGTTTTGTCTCTGTAAAGGTAAGTGAGCAGGAGGCTTGTGTGGCAGCTCAGTGGAATAGTTTGATAAAGGTTGAATCAGCTCAAATATTTGATTTTGCTCATCAAACACTACAGTTAAAATGTCACCCTGGGTTCCCTGAGTGACATGGGGAAAGAATGTGATCACAATATATTTTATATTCTTTATTGATCAGTTTTTATTGCAGCGTATAATAGTGCCATTTGGATAAAGCATCCTGATTGATGCCTGAAAGCTGAAGAAGGTCAAAATTAATATAGGAAAGCATTTACATCATGCCAGTTTCTGAGTTTATGGGGTGCACTTGAATGCAACATTTCATATGCCGTTGCTGATGGAGATTCCAGAGTTTATGAAGTGCATTGAATGCATCATTGTTTCTATTGGTTTGTGTGAAACTACTACACACAACAGCAGCACCAGAGGCAGTTCACCTGTAAAGTCCCTCAGTGGACTGTTTTTTTTGTTTTTTTTTAATCATTAAATGACTTTATTACAAACATTTAGCTGCCTGTCTGCTGAACTGTGTTGCACAGTTTCCTCACAAGACAGAAAATCCACCCACATGTGGCACCTCGTAGGTGTCACATTTATTTCTTTAGTGTGACAGGCTGTTACTTCTGTCTGTATCAAATAAAAATGTCCAAACCTTTTCATTGTCACCAACATAAATGTGATTCCGATCACATTTTGAGATGGTTTTATCAGCCAGCTGCTTTTTTTTTATTATCTTTTCTTGACTTGAGCATGGCCTAGCAGAAGGTTCTTTGATTCATAAATGCAGAGATTAATTTCTGAGACATATTTATTGTCATTGAATGTCCTACCTGTTCCTTCATTCCACTGATGAATGTGGGTGTAATGAAGTGATGGACATAACGTATGTGCAAAGCTCTTAAGTTTGACAGCTTTAATTAATAATCAGCCGGCTGCCTGCCAGCTGCTGTTGTCTGTGTCGCCCTAAAGGGAAATACCACTTGATGGCAAATTTTTCAGTCTGTATTAATAATTCCCTTTTCAACAAGTTTGATGGTTAAGGAAAGACAGCTGGTGACTGAAAAGGTCGCTGGTTTGAATAATATTACCAGTTTAAAAAGCTCCCGTGTCTGAGCACTTTCTAAAAAGTGCTTTTACAGCCCAAATTTAACTGCAGATTTTTATCCGTGGGTAATATATTTTTTGGTAACCCCATCTTCATCCCTCCAACCGCTTTCCCCGCAAGCTGCTTAAATCAGAATATGATCTGCAAGACTACAGAAGATGATTTTATGCATATATGCATTGCATTTATAAGTTCCCCCTGTCTCTGCAGTATTGGCAGGATTGGATGGAAGATTTTCACATTTCCAGCAGTGAGTCAAATGTTCCTTTTGCTGAAAGAAAATAAAATGTAGGTCAAGTTAATTTATGTTGTAAAGTCCCACTAAATGAAAGGTAATGCATAGTGAAATACACGGCTGATAAGAGTTTCCACATATATGTGTTGTGGCTGCTGAGGCTGCTGGGAAATGTCATGTTATCATTAGTGGTGGTCCACAGATTGAAGAGATGTCGACGTCTGATTGTTTTCATTCATTTCCACATTAGCATGAAACGGTCTCCAAAAGAAAACACACTCCGAGTACCTTCACATGGAACAAACTCAAATCGCATCACTTCATGTCAGATTAAATCAGAAATGCATGCACTCAAATCCTGTTGTTTGACCTACTTGAAAAACATCTCCTTGAACATAACCTCAGCTTTGAAGAGAGAAGAATATACGTAAGAGCATTTTTATCGTTCGTGTGCGAAGGCTCAGAAATGCAAGAGTTTAGTCAGTCTGTTTCAAGTTGGTGTTGATGATTAGACGGGTTATTTATTGCCTTTCTGGGTTTTTAGATATATTTTTTAAAATCAGTGAACATTGTTTTCTTTATTATCTATTCCCCTCACTGAGGACGACTCCGAAAAACAGCCACTTTCTAGGTATTTAGTCACTTACTTCATTCCCACAGGAGCACCCATCATCAGACATGTATCTCAGGCAGGGAGAGATTTATATAAAAGAGGGAAAACGAGCTACAGCATTTAGCCAAGAGGTAAATCATTTCGTTAAAAAAATAAAATAAATGTTGCCTCCATCAGTGACTTGTGACAGATTAAAGAATGCTCTTAGATATAAATCCTTGCATGTAGACAAAGAGAAACTCATTATCTTCTGCCAAGTGTGTATTTGTGCATCCATTTATCCATTTACTTAAGGATTTAAACAGTTTGTCATAAGGAAAAATAATCAGCATGTCTTTTGGAGGATGCAAAAAAAGAAAAAAAAAGGTCACTTGTGAATACACACGAGCTGCTCTGTGGGGTTTATCTTCGTGCATAGTGTGGGCTGAGGATTGCCCACTGATTTGGCACGAGTTGACTTTCCACTCTGCGAGGTCAACAGGCTTAGCTGGAGCCCTTTCTCTCTTTAGCTCAGAGCCAGGGAGTAGTGTGATGCCTCCAACACTGTTTGGGCAGGAATTAAAGCATTACGGTCCTCATAAAGGCACAAGGCAGCGACCCACCGCTCAGTGGGCTCCTGTTGAGTCAGCCAAACATCTGGCGGGGCTCTAAAATTCAAGCTGCTGCAGTTTTGCACTATTTGACAATCTTTTTGCTGCACAGAAAAACCAAAGTCCGTCCTCCAGCACCAGCACCAGCTCCAGGCACAGAGCCAAGACACAGTTTTGAAGAAGTGAAAGTTAATTGTTCATTTTTCTCAGAAAAGCATCGTGGTCTGATGTATTTTCTTTGGCGACGTCCTGGCAGCGTTGTTCATTTTCACGATGCGGCCACTGAAACTGGCACTTGTCCTTGGAGGTAAACAGATTAAAATATTTCATTACAAGCTCCTTTGTGTCTATTATGTGAGGAAATTGCGTTTATTATTCAAAAAAAGAGACGTAATAATATAAAAGCCAGGAGAATTATTGAAAAGGATTGGGCTGCAACTTATACATCTTGCTTTAAATGCTGTTAAACAGTTCCAGCTGTAAAGTCAACACTTGGCTGAAGAGCATGGATTAACAAACACTGCTCTAGTTGTGTCATTTAAAATCAGCCATGATAACATGTTTTCTCTTTTTCTTTTTCTAGTACATTAATCTGTCTGTGTGGCTGGCATACTGCATATAGCAACGATCAACCACTCATGGGCAATTTAGTACCTTTTACAATCTTTGGTACCCGTTTTGTACAATTAAGTTGACAATCATGAACAGCGGTCAGTGGAGAGGCAAAGAATTTTTCGATCCGGCTTCAACTGTGGCACCATTTATACATGTGTTTTGCCAATTTAAGAGATAAGTTTAAAAGCCAAGAAAGTTATAGTAATCCACTGGTTTTTAGTCTTTTTCTCTTGGGGCCCCAAAAAATCTCCAACCCTAACAACATTGTAACAGTGTTGCAATAACTTACAACTTTTATTAAAAGAAACATCAGTATTGTAATGATACTTGCTATAATAATGCTTTTCCTTGAGTAATTAGTTGTGCAAATTAGCAATAACAGATTTTTTTGCTTGAACAATACAACAAAATTACACAGAAATACTCCCTGAGGCAATATTTTTCCAAATAAAAATGGGAAATATGCAATTATCTTACAACGACAATAAAGTAACTTTTTTTTCAGAACAATGAACATATATTTTGGTGTCAAAGATGAACATTTTAACAATATCAGTGGCTGTGTTAAGCCCATTTACATCACACATCAGAATATGAACATGAAAACTGTACAAACTGTGCAAAAATAGAAACATTGCACATTTTTCTTTCCAGTAAAATCCTTGTCTGTTCTCCAAACCTAAACTCTTTGTCTAGTCTAGTGACAGATCACCGTGGCAGTAGATTTGTTCTTTTTTGTACATCATTATGTGCACGGTTGTAACCTGAAGGAAAAAAAAACACACAAAACACCCAGGAGTGATCCCACACCCCCCCAGGCAAGCCTTCGCACCTCCCCTAGAGACCCCATCTCACAGTTGTAGAAACACTGCGGTATGTTAACATTTGGTTAAATTATGAAGTATTAAAAGATGTGAAAATCGTCACATATCTGGTCCTGTTGAAGCTTTCGAGGCTTCTTCAGTGACTCAAATCAGATCATGGACAGATCCTTACAATGACGTCTCTTCTATAGTCACATATTTTCAGTTGGTAACTAAAATGTTCTTTACTTGTAAAATTATCTCTTTAATTGGCAAACAATATGTGAATAATTGATGCATATTTGCATAATCTTATGCCATTGACTCTAATACATTTTTTTTTAATCTGTAATAAGGTGCAATGGGGCATAACTGGAAGGGACATGACTTTGGTTTCTATTAAACAGGATCCACTTGACATGTCCATTTTTTGCAAGAATAAAGGTTCCCAGGATTGGACTTGTTAATGTTTTATAGTTAGTGGTAGCTCATGAAAAGCAGACATTTTTAGAGATGAATGAGATTCCCACAGAACAGCAACACTAGAGACATAAGATTTAGGGTGAATTCCAATTCACCCATTGGCCCTCCCCTTTACCCCTACCCCTCAGTTTTACGCCTACACATAAAGGGGTAGTATTGATCTGATTCTCAATTAGACGGAGGGGAAGGGCTAAGGCGAAGGGCCGCACAATGAATGGAGGGGCAGGAGAAATTTCCCATAATACTGTTCGAATCATCAGCAAGATGGAGGTAAACGTAGCTGAAAAGTGCAGCAGTGATGAAAGAAACACAAATGTACATATTTTCTTTGTCATTTGATCGACCATTTAATGCTATTTCAATGTGTTATAGATCACATTTCTGTGGTTTATAGTGATGGTTAGAGCTGATGATGATGGCATGATTAATGCTTATGGAAACAAGTTTTTTCATCTGTTGATAGTGGCATCGATGACCGCTGATGACGAAACAGGTTTCAAAGGGTTGTCCCATTTCATAGGACAACGTTTCAACCCCTAATACATGCAGCTCTGTTTCAAGGGGTAGTGTCAAGTGCAAGGGCCAAAGGGTAAGGGAAAGGGTGTGGGCTAATCAGTGAATTGGGATTGGACCTTATACTTATAGAATATGAAAGCATGAAGCATATGAAAATATAAAGCATTGCTATAGATTAAGGTAGCCAAAAACAACTATTGGGTAGTTTTAACCTTAAAATGTAATAAGCAACAGTAATATGAATCCAAAAACATCCCACATAATAATAAAATACTGACAATGATGATTCTCACTGCATAATAAAACATTTGACTTTGAATGTATTTTGCTATTAATACTTTTCGTTGGAGTGAGGTTTTAGAGCCTTTAGGTGTAGTGTTTTATTTGCAAATTACTTGTACATAAGGATCTGATTACCTATTCCACTACTGTCCTTGTTATTTGTTTTTCTGCCAGCATAAATTTACCGTGTTGTTTTCAAGACGGGACACTTTTTAATTAAGTTCCCTCATTATTAAAATAACAAAGAATGTTGTTTGTTTTCCTGCTGCAGAAACCTGGAGTTGCCAAGCTCTGGATATTATTCAGCAGCAGATGGAAGTGATTGCCAACTTGTAAAAATCACATGAGGCACCATCAAAACAGATGGATAGGCATGATTGAAGGTGGTCTCAAGTGGCAGTAAAATGATTGGCCAATCGAGCAGCTTACATTCGACCTTGCGTACACACTGCTGCTACCAAATCACAGTGATTAATGCTGTAATGTCGTGTAGTTTAATGACGATTGTATGAGTGTCTTATGAAAAAAAAAAAAGACATTAGTTGACGGTGGATTTTCTGTGCTTGGAGTCACTGGGAGAGATTAGGCCTGTGATTGAATTTGGTCGACACTTCTTCCTGCCGCAGTCGTACTATGATTATATACACATTTCTATAACACCCTTTTCTGCTAGATTGAGTTCACATATCTGTAACTCATGATACGTATAGCCACACTGTGCATGACAAGAATATCACATTTCTTGCTAATGTCTTTTAAATGAGTCATGCTAATCTTCCAGGAAATGACACTGTACTTATTGTGTATCACTAAGTATGGCTCAGAACAAGCTGTACATTTACTGAAAATGATAGGATTGTGACATGAACTGGTTTTATACCTGCCAAACAAGCGTGTATATGTGACCAGGTGACTGTGTTTTTATTGGAGGATTAATATTATGCCTTAAAAAAACAGTCCCCAGTCAAACAGTCAAATGAACAAACCCTGGAAGAGGACTACAAACACAGGGCATCGTGGGTAAACAAAACCTCCAAGTTTTGTTTTTATGTAGCACAAATGGAACACATACCCTGAATTAACCAATAGATGAATGAGGTTTTTTGTTCATTGTTTGACTTCTCCTTAAGTCGTTCTTGATGCAGCCCCACAATGGAATGGAATGGAAATCAGTTTAGCAGCTCAGTTCAATTTAGCAGCAAAACACTTGGTGTAGAAGTAAAATAAAAGACAAATGCCACAGAGTATTAAGAAAAGGTAGGACTTGTGCAAAGACCTCAGAATAAAATATCAACACACGTATTACTAAAGTAATGCTAGTACTCCTGAGATGAACAAAATATACAAACGCTAACTATATTACACATGACAGATGTGTACAACAGATGGCATATGCATATAGGATAAATGGGTAGTAGTAAGAGTAAGAGGTTTGGTTCATTTGACAAAGTGCAGTTTGAAACCTAACTTGGGGCCCCTGAATGTTACAACCTCAGTCAAACCAAGTCTGTCAGGAGATTTAGGTGTAGAAATGACCTCAAATTCAGATGCAGCTTGGTTGAACCAAAACTCGAAGACTTCTGACATTACCACATACAGATATTATCAGCTGACTTACACTCCAGAAATGTGGTTCTGTGCCAAGGGGCAAGGCTTTATGAAGTATTATTTTCCAGGACTCCTTCCACTCTTATCATTTTTCATTTGGAACTTCAAATAAGTGACCTGGTGTTTAATCTTTAAAATTTCCCTCCATTAATCAGATCTCAGGTCAGAATGAAACCTATGGTTCGTCTTTGACAGGTCTGTGTGAGTTCAATCTGCTGAGTCACTCTTATGGAGTTTCTGTTTGTTGTAAAACAGGAAGACAATTCAGATGTAGTTATGATAAATAGGTTCTACTCACTAGACTGTAAAGTGCCATGCTTCTTCTTCCTCTTTTGAACAAATGTAGTCACATCCAGCCAACATGGTGATGGCCACATCTCAAATACTGTCTTCAAAATGATGGCGAAGAAAGAAAAGGGTCGAAGGAGTGATAATTGGCTTTTTTAAATGGAATTATTTATTTTAAAACATTTCCCTGTGGTCTACATAAACTATAAATGCTCTGCTTGGCTCTGAATTCTTCATTAATTCAACTCCACAGGTCCATCTTCAACCCTACTTCTGAGTAATGACACCAGAAAGGTGGTTTTGAGCACAGGCCCCTCCCCCTTCAGGTTGCTAACTGATCTGCTCTGTCCTGTTCAACTAACAACTGAACACTTTGGGTAATCGGCCCAAAGTTTGAACATATTTTCAGTTTTTACTACAACCACTGTTGCTGATAAACAATTATGACGAACTCAGAGAAATGTTCATTGGAAGTCTTGACCTTATATGTGCAAATGTGGTGACCTAACTAGTTATAGATGTTACAAATTAAGCAGGAATTAAAACAGGTTGTAGAAATCAACTTGATTTTTACCAAAAATGAATGTAAAGATAGTTTTGAAGTTTCCTGGGCCCGCCCATCCCGTGTCGTCACCCGCTCACCAGTTCTCGGCTTCCACACAGTCTGGCAAAGCACACTATTCACAGCTTTCGGACCTACAGCAAAATCGGGAAATCCACCCTATTTTTCAGGAGCCAATCAATGTTCAGCATCTCCAATGGCTCTAGGTAGAGGCGTGTTGATGTAAGAGATGCATAGAACAACAACCGGAACCCCAGTATTGTAAACGGAAGCACTTCATTCAGTGCAAACATGGAGCAGCGGCTAGCCATTAGCATAGCCATAGATGTGGTGTTGAAACAGTTCAACCGAAAAATATCTGAAGATAGAGCAAAGAGCAGCGCTGGAGGCATTTATTGGAAGGAGGGATGTTTTGGCCTTGCTCCCGACCGGCTTTGGTAA
>JAPSES010032813.1:0-12710 GCA_029822895.1 Maxillicosta whitleyi
TTTTAATTATTTGCTTGTTTTATGTTTACATCCTGTGCTTTTATTGTGTATTCTTTTTATCCTTGTACAGTGTCCTTTTGAAAGGCGCTTTGAAATAAAATGTATTATCATTATTATTTATTAATTTAGTTTGATAGGGTTTTATTGGTTTGATTAAAATTATTTTCACATATTTGTCATTGTGATTTTTGTATTTCACTAATTCATCCCGGGCCAGATTGGACCCTTTGGCGGACCGGTTTTGGCCCCGGGGCCGCATGTTTGACACCTCTGATCTAAAAAATGAAAAAAAAAAATAGGTTCACTATTCAGTTTAGACAACTATTGTCACCATGACACTGTTCCATACTTACATTTCTGTGGATAACAGCCTCTACACACAGATAGTGATGATTAAATAATGCAAAAGTGCCAAATTCAGGGTCAGAAATATATTACATTAACATGATTCATACTAACAGTGATGTAAGTAGGTCACAGTGCAATCTAGACCTGATTCATATGATGGTCTATTTGTTTGTCAATGTTGCTCCACACATTGTTCATCACTTCATTATCCATATCATTTCAGTTTGTCATTGTTGTCCCATATCTGATTCACACTGATGCCTTATAATGTTTCTACAGAGCCTCAAAGGCCTTGAAAAAAAACTTGTGATAAATAATTGCTGTTTATTTGCTGCATAAATTTTGCGTTCTGTGTTAAAGTATGACCTTAAACCTTACTGTAAACACCACTAACCTAGCTTGATGACCCCACCATCATGGTACTTTACAAAACAACTGTTTTGTACAAGATTACATAAGAATCATGAGTCTAACAATATGTTACAACAACTCTTCAGAAAACAGTGTTATATAATCTCATTGGAATTAAAGCTATGCCATGTTTTTAAGCAGAAAAACCCTTAATAGGAGGTGGGGTTGGTGGTTATGGAGGAAAACTGAAGTTTTTTTTCTCTCATTTCCTGCTGCACACTAGTCAACAACTTTTTTCAGCAGTGAAACAGGTAGACTAGCTGTCATCTTGCAGCAGTGTAGGGATACAAAGAGAGAGAAAGTAGGGCCAAGTGATTATGATGTGTGACTTTTTCGTGGACATTGGTTTGTGATACAAATAAATCACTCTTTTGAACACATGCTGTTTTTAGAAGAAAAACATTTGATTTTAGTGACCCCCCACAAACTTGCCGGACTACTTTTGTTTCAATCAAAACCGGACCAGAACTGGGCTCACAGGACACTGTTGGGGGTAAGTCAGTGTGGATGTACTACACTGATGACGGGGATGAAATACAGAGTCATGTAAAAAAAAAATAAAAAAAATCCCGAACTATCCCTTTAACGTGTTTTCTGGTCCATCTTTAAATAACTGTTAATCACATCTTAGGTTGAATTAAAAACACATGGTCTGCCATGTTGGGCTTTGATTGACATGTCTGTATTGTTTATTAGCTATTAGCTTCCTCTGTAGTGGTTGCTAGTCTTCCTGGGGTTTATTAAAATACAAATTCCACACACAAATAAAACTAAATTACAAGTCATTGTTTTCATCAGCAAGCTGAAAATGTCATCATGACACATAAACCTTAAAATATTTTAACTTTTATCTTTGCATCAACTTGGAACGTGAGAGTCAAAATGCTCATTTGCATTACTGTATTTCTGTAAGTAGGACAGCTGACATGATAGCTGACTTGTCTACCAAGTTGGACTTTCACAATGTCTTAAATTTATTAAAAATAATTTTTTGTTTGTTTAGTTTTGAACAGATCACTTGAATATAGTTGGAATTGGAGGGTATGTAAAACTACGACACAGACCTAAAGTTGACTGTTGACCCCGAGCTGACCTCTGACCCAATGAAATGGCTCTGACTGTGCTGATGCAGCTCCACCCTGTATGTCCAAATATGGTCACTTCCTGCACTGTCGAGACAATGTGATGATTTACAAATTACAAACTACTGGCTTCAAGACAGTAATTCAGAAATCAATGAGTGACATCACGGTTCAATATATATATAGTCTACGTGAAAAACTGGGAATTTGTAAATAATGCGGTTGACAAGGCTTTCATAAGATTCTGAAACCCAGGAAACTTTTCACGTACATATCTGGTCACGCCATTGAGCCCTAGGATTGTGGCGTTCCATACCTGTCTGAAATAACTGATATGTAGAACGTCTACTCTCTTTTCAAGTATTCAAATGAAGTTATTCTAATGTTATGTCAAAAATGTCAGAGTACTATCTCAGTTATGGCCCGATTTTTTTCACTAAGTTAATGTATCTGAACACTAGAGGGAGTAGTGAGTCATTCTTCTGGTTGTCAATCAAAGCACAAGGCAGTAAGAAACCGTTCTAATAACAACAAAAATCCACCAAGTACAGGAGGAGAAATGCAAGGTTTGTCCTGGTATGTTACATATAATAGGCAGTGCTATACATTTCACATTCTAAATATATGCTAACAGCTCTTTTTTTTTTTTTTTTTTTTTTTACTTTGGTCTGTTCATAGATTTAATCTGAAATGGTCAGACCATCATCTGATCTGACGTTCAAAGTTTCAGAGATGAAAGCAGGTGGATTCAGAGATCTGACAGCAGACAATAGCGCTGTCCAAATACTAATGAAGAAACAGACTTGCATTCAGGTTTATTCTTAAAAATGATGGGAATTTTACTGGGAATTATTATTTATGTCATTAATTTATATCAATCTATATACCCCCCCCACCCCCGAGACCCAACAATACAATTTTTTCATCTTTATTTTACCAGTAGACCAATAGGGGCAGTGGAACACCATTGGGGGGCATTTAGAACAAGAAGGTGGTGGTGGGGGGGGGTGGGGTTGGAGACAGCAATGGGAGGGTGTTAGTCTTGTTATGCCACCCCCCACCTCTGGTCTGCAGCAAGAAGTTACATCATGTGCTTATTGTGCAACGCTCTCTTATGGAGAACCCCCCTGGTCGCACATTAGTTTTAGAGGGGCGCGGCAAGAGGTGAGAGGGGGGCGCTACCAATATAATCCCTCAGACCCACTCGCACCACCCCTATCTGCCTGGCCTTATTTTATTTTATTTTTTTTAAACTTGCCAAACCCCCACCCTCCCTTCATTGCTTGTTTACATGTACATCGAGGGAGGACTCATAGATGATGATACGAGACAGTGGGACAAACACCTGATTCAGATGATAAGCCTATCATCAAACTCTGCAGAAGCCTGATAACAAACCGTCAGGTGTGCTGGAAGAGGGAAACATCTAAAACATGCAGGATAGTAGATCCCAAGGACCAGGGCTGGTGACCCCTGCTCTAAACCAATCTATGACAAATATAGAGAAACGAGAGATATGATAGGATGGCCGCACATACCGAAAATACAATGTAAAACAAGACTAAGACCAAATATGGACGATATAGTATAAACATGAACATTTGTGGTTATAGCTATGAAAACACCATTAACACAAGAGATAAGTATTCATTTCCCATTTCATGCTTTATTTGTATATTTGTTCTCCTTGTCTTTCAGATTCCAGTCCTTACCCTGATCAATAACCACGACATTGTGTGGATGTCTTTTATACTGTCTGATGAAAAACGATGTGTCACTATTGGAAACTGTGACCAAGGATCTCTATGTGACAACGTGGGCGGAAAATTGTGGCATTTCCAATCATATTCCTCAAACCTACGCCGAGAATCACTTGATGTATTAACAAGAAACGTGGGTCCAACAATGTGTCGACATTATTCTCACTTTATCAGCATCTCGATTGAACAACATAAATACCAAGTTAAAGATTTACCTGCCGGATGAAACTTATAGAGATGGATGTGTCTGAAACTCCAGGAAAAGGATATGTCATTTACTGAGCAAACTGCATGAGAAGCAAAAAAAAAAAAAAAAAAAAAAAATGCAACCATTTCCACTAGTTTCTTGGTTTTTGTATTCAACTTTCTGCATGTCTTCAGCATAAATCCAAAAGAAAACATAATGTATTCTACAAGTTTTACCACTGTCAACCTCTCACACACACTGCTTCCTCCTTTTTTTATTACCTTGAGACACAACTGCAGAAGGATGTGAAGTGCATAAAGGACAAGGAGGCACAGGTAAAGAATAAACGCTGATCCAGCATGGAGAGGAGATCCAGGGGGGGAAGGAAAATGAAAAAAAGACCCAACACACACATACATATTGCACATCAACACAAAATGCTGTGTTTCAACTCACTTTGCACACTGTTGCACTTCATTATATTAGAGTTTGGAGAGTTCAAAATATGTTTATTCAACTATTTACTTGGACTCCTCTCGGTAATATTTGATTAAATAAATAAATAATGATGGACTTCAGTAGCTTAGTTCTCTTTGAACAAAGAACTGCTGCCATAGCTAAAAAAAAAACTACAGCAACAGGTAATGGGAACAGACATTATGCCTGCATGTTGCCGTCTTCAGTTACAGAGCTGATGGGCTGGAGTTTGATCAACACGATACAACGTACAGAGGCTTTACGCTGTCGGAAACAAAACCCTGACAGAAACTGTCAGAGAACATTAGGCACAAAGAAAACAGCCCTGTCAAATGAGTTTTACATGAAGTGGCAAGTCACACAAGAGCAGAAAAACCACAAAGCAGTAGAGAGTGACTGACATACTGACACTTAAGGCTGATGCCATTATAATTAATTCACCATTAAAGTGTTTCATCACCTGGTTTGTGTTAATGTGTCCGTATATTATGCTTATTACAACACTACCTGCCTTGTTGAAATATGTAAGGCGTTCCCTGAAGAAACAAAAACATAGTGGGTGCTTAAGTTTCTCTAAAACTTGTATATACTTGTTGACATCGATAGTGCCTTTCCAGATGTGCTGCCCATTCCAGTCACTAATGTACCCCCACACCATCACAGATACAGGCATCTGATCTAAGCACCGACTCACTGGTCAGCTCAACCCATGTTAAGTGTGTGGAAGTGGGAGGTGCCCCATTTGTCATGACTAGTACTACGGACGTGAAAAATTTCCAAAATTTTCCAAATTTCCAAAAATGCCTGAGTGACCAACTGCCTTGTTATATAAACAAATTGACTGCTTGTAATGGGAGTCATCTTTGAAATTGTTCACTGTGAGGGATGAGATTCAGGTGCACAATTATGGAAAGACTAACAATTCGGGATACTTAGGCTCCGGCTCCGGTTTTACAGAGTTAATGAAGAATTATGAAAATCATATGCAGCTTTAAGAATAAAACACAATGTAAGTCGATTTCTTCATTACTATTTTGAGAGCGCTATAGTTTGCTCTCACATCTCTGAATCCACCTTTCATCTCTGAAACGTTCATCAGATGATATTCTGAGCATTTCGGATTAAATGTATGAACAGACCGAAGCAAAAAAATTTAAAAAAATAAATAACTGTTAGCGTATATATTTAGAATGTTAAATGTATACTACAACCCATTATACATAACGTACCAGGGCAAACCTTGCATTTCTCCTCCTGTACTTACTAAAACAATTTCTTACTGTTCTCATCGTATCATAGCCTGATGTTTTGATCAGGAACCAGAAGAGTGGCTCACTACTCCCTCTAGTGGTCAAATACATTAATAGTGATACATAGGGCCATAGCTATTAGACAGTTCACTGACATCTTTGGTATAACATTACAATGCCTTAATCTAAACACTTTAAATGTATGTAGAAGTTCTACATATAGGTTATTTTATACAGGAGTGAAGTACCATAATCACACAAAACCATGAAATCATACATATAATTTACATAAATACTGTATCAGTGGATGACATTGAAAGTTATGACGATGAACTAGACAATATGGGAACATTTTCCTGGCCAAAAATGCAGCATTTATGAGTGACAATCTAAAGCAGAGGGTAATGGCAATACTAGTTTTACAATTGCAGCTCTCAAATAAATTACGAGACCACTCCAAATTTCCAGACCTGGACCCCTCTACGAACTTCTGGAATGTGATCAAGAGGAAGATGGATGGTTGAAAGCCATCAAACAAAGCTGAGCTGCTTATATTTCAGTTGCAGAGTGGACATAAAGTAGCCAACAGCACTGTGATGGACTGGTGGAGAGGTTGCCAAGACACATGAAAGCCATCAAGGTTATACCATTAAATATGGATTTGCGAACTCTTCATAACTTAAAACAATAGTCTCATATGCTTAAGAAATGGAAAACATCTAAGTGCTTTATATTGCAGCATTTTCATTTGGAAATTTGGGAAAATGTTAACTGTATTTTCCAAAAACAAAAAACATACTTATATATTCAAGTCTACAAATTAATGGACAGTGATACAGACTCTGTAATTTCTTCACACGACACACTAGTTATGACACGAATCAATCAAGATGTAAGTGAAGTGTGGACTTTGAGTGTAAATTCAGAGGGTTTAACAAAAATATTGCATTAACCATTTAAAATCATTTTAAATGTAGCCATTTTCAGAGGCTTAAATGTAATCGGACAAACTAAGATCACTACAAATACGAGGATCATCTTCAAGACTTGGATGAAAAAGGAGATGCTTTTCCAGACCTCGGCTTTCATTTGGCGCCTGTTTCTGGGTCTTTGTGCCCTCACTTTAAGCTTTAGTAACTGAAAACTTCTCCACTGGGTTGAGATCATGTGACTGACTGAGCCACTGAAGCAAATCCCATTTATTTACCTTCGACAGCTCTTTGGTTGCTTTTGCGGTACGTTTTGGGTCATTATCCATCTGTAAAGTGAACCTTTATCCTATCAGTTTTGCATCATTTGTGTCAAACCGAGCAGGGACAATAGTTCTGTGTACCTGAATTCATCATTTTTCCTCAATCATCATCTTATCATCAATAAACACCAGTGACTCACTTCCACTGCAGACATTCAAACCCATGTCATATCACCATGTCGGACACATAATGTGGTCTGATCTGGACCATGAGCTCCTTCCCCTTCGTGGTTTTTCTCATAAAACTGTAAACCCAGACTTTGATTCAGAAAAGCCAATGCTCTATCTGCCTTCTGAGAGTGGCCCTGGCTCTGTGTGGTTGTTTTCTAGATTTCCTGTTTGGACTTTGAAAGTGAATTTTTCATCAGTTCAGACGTCCAGGGACCTGCCTCTCAAAGCAAGTTAAACATCAGGGCAGCGTCTATAGCTGTCTAAGACTAAACAAACCCACAGCAATAACCTCCAGGAGAAATGAACCAGGCTTTTTATTCCACAGGTGGTTCTACTGAAGGAAATGCAGCATCAAGAGACTTAGAGGATTATACCAGATGAAATGATGTACAATGGTTTGTTGATTGTGGAGTCAGATATAGAGAAGACAATTATTCAGGGATGTTAATGATCGTTGCCTTTTCATCATAATTTTCCAAAAGAAAATAGGCCAAGCTGGTCATCTCCTTTTGGAATAAGGTTGCAGGGGTGGATTTACCTACTGGGACCCTCAGCACCCCCCGCCCCTTCGCTGTTTGAAAATCAACACTGCGTTGGCTGGTATTTGTTCCCTGGCCCCCTGCGCTGCAGTCCTCAGCCTCAACTACTAATGCTGCTTTTCCACTCCACGGTACCGGCTCTACTCTACTCGACTCTACACTGCTCTTTCTCATTTCCATTACATAAAAGGACCTGGAATCTGGGACCTGATACTAGCTTTTTAGTACCGCCTCAGCCGAGGTTCTAAAATGTTGGAACAGATACCAAAACGTAACGTCTCAACACAGCAGACACTGATTGGTCAGACAGTTGTCTCTGTGACCGATTTACAAAAATCTGATGCGGAAGTAGACGGTAATAGCAAAACATGAATCCACATGATGACAGAACAAAGCTACACCATAGACGGTCACGTAGATTCAGTTTTTGGTGGCGGACATAGAAATTCAGACAAGAAAATGCAATGAGCGAGTTTTTAGCAACTCTCTGAGCAGATGACACGGAAGTAACGTGCCACATCGGAGCAATGGCTCGAGCTGAATCGAGCTAGATCCAATATAGTGGAAACAGCACAGGAATACCAAGTAGAGTCGAGTCGAGAAGAGCCGGTACCATGTAGTGGAAACGGGGCATAAACTGCACTTCAGTCCATGTTTGAGGTGACCTATTTGCTTCTTCTCAGAATGTGATGTTTATTCCTGTGGGTGATCCATGGGTGTTACTTTTTGCACCTTGAGGCTCTCGTATCTCTTGTATGGGGGGGTTACTACACATACACTGTTTATAACTAGTGTTTATATAAAAAACTGAGTGAATAACATAATGTTGTCAAACACGGGCTTAAATCTAACTGGTATGTGTAGATGCATTTGACTGCATTTACTGTCTGTTGGACACGTGTCAGCAGCATTGAATCGTTACAGTGTTTTAATTGACAGATTGTTAAATATTGTACATGCACACACACATTTTCCTGTATGAACTTTACATTACATTAAGCAGACGCTTTTATCCAAAGTGCCTTACAATAGAGGACATAAACATATAGTACTTGCAGATACAAGGTGCACAAGAAATATACAGAACATTAGGTGCAACTGCCGATTGGGGATAGTATTTTTTTTTTCTTTTTTTTAAATGCTTTAGCACAGGGTCAGGTAAAGTACACAGACAAACACACACGACACAACAAACAATAGAGTCTACGCTGGGTCTAGGCCAGCTCAGACATCAGTGCAGTAAATACTTAAGAAACAGGAGAGTCTTTACGTGCTTCTTGAAGGTTGAACTACTAGTAGTTGTACTACAAAGTTAACATGGCTGAGAATGTGAACCCAAAAGCGAGACCAGACGAAGACCAGGTATAGTTCCAACAGATTTATTTCTCCACAGGAGAAGAACACAGGATAAATAGTTACAGTCACTTTATGCTGTGAATCAGGGCACACCCTGATGGGTGGTCGGGAACGGTCCGTAGTCAATGCAGGGGGGGCAGAAGACGGAGACGTAGTCGGGGCCAGGCGGGGGTCGAGGTCGGAGACAGGCAGATAGACGAAGAGACGGTCCGATGTCCGAAACCAAGCGATGTTCCAAAAGGGGTAGTCAGAGCAGGCAGGGGTCGGAATAGGTAGCAGGCAGATCAGGGTCCAAAAACACACACAGGTCAGAAACAGGCAGGAGAAACGCTGGAATGAACTGAACGAGCAATTACAACATAGGCGTTTCTAGCCCATTTTTGGGGGTGCTGAAGCACCCCTAAACTGAATCCCAGCACCCCTAAAATTTGAGCGATTTGAAAAATATTATTTTTACGGTGTATTCTTTTTTTTTTTTAACAAGCTAGAAAAGCGTCGAAACCAAACCATACAGACAGTACTTAGTTGAAACGTAACATCAAAAATACAACACCCCCATCCTCCTCCCCCCTTGCCTCAAAAATGGTTTGATCCACCCCATCCTTCCCGGCTTTCCTGAGCGCTCAGAGCAATACGCTGCCTCTACATTAGTGGTGTAAGTACATGGCTTAAACCAGGATATATGTGGCACAATTGTTAACTTTTACCACTCAATAGGGATACTTCGATCATCACAGGAATCATTTATAAATCTGCCGATACCGATCACAGAATGGATAAGAGACGGCTTGACTAACGTCGGCTCAGTGTCAACAAATATGTCTTGTTTACGGCTTAAAAAATAACGTGAATGGCTTTTCTGATCGGGGTCATATATTCCCCGGGTCCTATGTTCCCGGGTATCGGGGAACATAGGACCCTTTTTCCTAAAAAGGGTCCGATGTTCAATCAATCAATCCGTCTCACCCCCTTGCGCTATTCTGGCTACATGTTAAACTTTTCTGCCAGTTCAGCTCGCCTCTCTGGTTCAGCAGCAGGTACATCTGGGTTCAAAGCGTTGTGCGCCTCTAAAATAGCTTTTCAACAATGCGCCAGTGATCAAAGGGGCAAATGGTTTATGCCTCCTCATAATAGCATCTGGTGCGCTTTGCGCCGGACCACACTGTCGTGTTATTGGGCGATTCAGCGACACAATGTAGAGCAACTGGACAGCATTTATTTTGCGTCCGCTAACTCAAAGAACAAGCTAGCGCACAGAACATCCGGCACTTCCGGTTAGGCTTTTCACAATAAAACAGGATGTCTAAACAAGGTACACCACACACACTTCTTCTTTTCGCTGACCCGCTCGTCATCCGCTGTCTAGACAACGTGATTTTTTTACCTGAAAAAATGAACCTTGCGCTGGCACAGAATAGCAATGACAGCATGTGCGTGTCGCGACAAAATAGGGTTAGTTGTTAGTTAGTTGCTCTACATTGTGGCGCAAGGGGGTGAGACAGATTGAGCGGGGAACATCGGACCCTATGTTCCCCGATAGCAGGGAACATAGGGCTGGCAGATATGCTGTAATGAGCACACACACACACCTAGAAGCCAATCTAGTATCCAAAGATGATTGGATACTAGATTGGCTTGCCCGAAATAAAATATATAAATAAACATTCATTGTATCATAGGCAGGGTTGCCTCTCTTTCATTATTTTATTATTTTATTATTTATTATAATTATTATTTTATGAATTTCAAGCACTTATTCAATACTTATAAGTGTATTTTTATTTGTATTTTGGAATTATTTAATACAGACAAAAAGGAAAAATGCAGTCAATTTCTGTTAGTATTTCACATGTTGTGCATTGCAATTAAAATAACAGTCCAAAAATAAGTCCATAGTCACCGTTTTGTATTTTTGGTACTCACTATAGGAGGCTGGTGTGTATGTTGTGGAGTGGCTGTATCAAAATGAGTTGTCTTCCTCCAGAAATTAGAGTCACAATATGTTTCTTTTATGATTCCAATCCATTCTTCTTTTGCTGTGGCTCAGCATTTAAATAACTTTTATCTTATTTGATGGTTTAGTTACAGACTTTCCCAAAAAGTGTTTTGCTGTTCTTTCACAAATGTGGGAATGAAATTGTGTTAAAATATAAAAAAAAACAATTAAATTTATCTTGCCTGGGCTTGCCGGCAGCTCTCTGGGTGCTCAGCACCCCTAAACCTCTGATCCTAGAATCGCCCCTGAATTACAACCTGGCAACTAGTGTGAGTCTAAGCAGAGTATAGAGGCCACCTGATTGGGATCACCTGTCCCAATCAGGTGGCTGTGATCAGTAATTAGATCAGGGGGAGTGACAGGTCAGAGCAGAGCAGGCAGAGAAGAAAAAACAGGAAGACAGAGACAGACCAAACTACATGAAAACAGAATTAAACTAAGACAAAAATAATCAAACCATTACAAAAGTAGATAAAAACAGACACTACTACATCATGTATGCCTCAAGATTGGTTAAGACTAAAGTGTACACTGTGTGGTGAAATATGACAATAATGCAAAGTATGTTCTGTAAAAAGAAAAAAAAAAGCAAGCAGTGCAAGATGATGACAATTGCAGTGCAGCTATTGACAACACAAACTACAAAAAATGAGTTAGTTAGATTAGTGGTTTTACTGCGGCTGTTTTGAGTCAAACAACAGAGCTATAATGTAAAATATCAGCTTTTACAGCACATTAAAGAGACGCATTAGGTAGTAAATTGAAAATGTTATAAATTTAAAAGCCTTCGTATCAATTCCTATAAAAGACTATTATCAATCTGATAATAACTTTTGGCGATGACAGTGCACTAAATTCACGGATCAGAGATTCACGCGTTTGTTTTGATCGAGCACCTCACGGAAATTGCAGAGTATTCATCGTGACCTAGTTTTCCAAGATGGCGGAACACGTGAGCGTGCAGAGCGCACAGTGTTATTGTGAGCGTCTGTCAAAAAAAGCAGAAAAAGAAAACTTGATGAAACTGTAAAACAAATGTGTGGAAACTGACTGTATACTTTGTTCAGTGAGGGATACAGTCTGTGATATATTGGGTTGATTCCTTGATGGTTTTAGTCTGAAACATGTTCTGGTACGAAGCTGGTCCCTGTTGGTGAGAGTTTGGAATATAAATACTACACAAGTGCCTAAACTGTCAATTTAAAGGCAAAGCAGGTTTATTTATAGAGCATGTTTACATCAAACATTGAAAACATTGCAAGAATGAGATAAAGGTAAAGGCATACACTTTATGCCACCAGTGTAAGTATTCCATGTGCTTTTTTCCCCCTGTTTTTTATTTACGTCATTTCCTGTGGAGCACGTTGGTCCACTGTGATTGTTTCAAAGTACTTTATAAATAAACTTGGATTGGATTAGATTGGATTTTTTTTTTTTTTTGGAATAAATGTAAACAACCAAAAAAAAAAAGCATTTTCTTCCATTAATGTACACAATCACACACAAATGAAAAAGTAGCTGGAAGAAGTTGTGGTCCACTATCTTCAACGTGTGAACCATCAACCTTCTCCACCCCTTGAGCCCAAAACACCATGCTGTTAAAAAAAAAAAGCATATTTGAAATAGTCTGTCAAGTTACTGAATCCAAATAAACTATGCACTATGACCCAAGAAGGTTATAATTAAAAGGTTAATTATGCAGATAATAAGCAAAGCCTATCACTTGAATACTGGAATGAGGAAGACAATAGAATAAAACCCTTTGTGGCCTGAATATATATATAATTATGTTTTTTAACCAGTTTTTCCATCATATATATATATATATATATATATATATATATATATTCTTTTTTATTTTCTGACACTATACATTATAAA
>JAPSES010032833.1:0-12709 GCA_029822895.1 Maxillicosta whitleyi
CGCCCCTTGTGGCCGCAAATTGAATTTGCTACAGGAGCAGTCTAGAAACTCGAGGCACTGAAAATCCAAATGGGACCAGGCCAATCAAATTGTGAGGAGTGGAATTGGAGGCTGGCCTACCTAGTGACGACACGCACACGACATTTCGTTGTGTAGTCGAGAGAGAGGCTAAACAACAATGGCTACTCACCACGAACAATCATTTGACCTGGCTTTGGCAGCAAAGCTAGACGAGGAACGGCAGTCTGAGCCTTTCTTCCTGGACTTGCAGGCTTATGGCAGAACTATTTCAAGGCTCTTGGTGTCTTTGATGGAGTAGGCTGACGGTCTCGTTTGTGTGCACTAGCTGACGGACCTGTTCGGGATTCTACAGAGGGTTCCTCCCTTTTCGTCCTGCACCCATCTCCGGTACACCGGCAAACTGCGTTCAAGTCTTGATAGATTATTGTGACAAATATTACAAATGCGGCTTGACTTCTTTTGTCTTTTTAATACTTGCACTCCAAGCTGCGTTAGCCTCTCTGGAATACTTTGTGGGGTTTTTTTTCTTTCTGTTTTTCAAATATCTGAATTGAATTAACAAGCACGCCAGAAATTCACAAATTCTTCTGACAAAAATGGCAACAGTCGTTTAATACCACTCACCCTTCTACAGTTTCTACATTCACCAAGTACTACCAATGATTACTACCGCAGAGTCTCTATGGCTAAGTTACTACACTCCCAGTTTTGACTACATTCCGCCATGTTCTTCCGGTCGCGCTGACTACGTAATCCTTCTTCATCGCTCTGATTGGTTGGTGCCCATCCTATAACGTGGCGTAGAGTGTAGAGACGACTTGACAGACAACGTTTATCCCGCCCACACTGCTGCTGAGTCTTGCCAGACCCCGGCACAAGCTTTAGCTGTAGGGGTTTGGCTCCCAGGCTATGATCAGTTATGTTTTCTGTTTTCTTACAAACTGACTGAAATATTTCGTTGCTCACTATTGCTCTTCCACTAAATCCCCAAAACAGGATGGTCTCCCAAGTTTAAACTGTTAGAATTTTGCCCAGTTTCTAAGCTTAAAGTGGATTGTCGATATTGATTTCAAAATGTACAAAAACTAAATCGAATCAAAAATACAAAATCTGAACAAATGGAAATTTCTTTTGAGTTGTATCTAAATTAATTGTGAAAATCTGAGACTTTTACCAACTGGATGAAATGCTTCCTTTTGTTGGTCATTTAATTCTAGGGTTAGGGTTAGCTCACTCAGCTGGCTTTAGATTAACCCAGTGGTTCTCAATCTTTTATCTTGCCCCCCCGGAGGGCAACAAATCTCAACCCCAACAACATTATAACAGTGGTGCAATTATAACTTGTATTGACAAAACCAACAATATTGTAATAACACTGTTGTTCAAATTAAAAGTAACTTAGGTTTTTGCTTGAACAAATCAACTCAACAAAATTGCTTCATGACACAGTAGTTTTCCAAATAAAAATACTAAACGTGCAATTATCTTACAACTATGACAATAATTTTATTTATTTATTTTTGTTTGTTTTAGAATGATCAAATTTTGGTAACAAATATGAGCATTTGAACAATATCTGTGTCTGTAATGAGTCCATTTAAATTGCATATCTCAGTACTTTAAAGTACAAACTGTACAAAAACAGAACCATATTCTTTTCCGGTCCAATCCTTGTCCGTTCTCCAAATCTAAACTCTGTCTGGTGACAGATCACCATGGCAGTAGATTTGTTTGTTGTTCATCCCTAAAATGAGTCCAGGATGCTCCAGTGCTAAAACATTATTACCATCTGCTACATGTTCTAAACTGAAGAAAAAAGAAAAACACCCCGGAGTGATCCCATGCCCCTCTGGCAAGCCTTCACACCACCCCTGGGGGGGGCCACCTCACAGTTTAAACAACACTGGTTTAACCATCCTTTATTTTATGTTTCTATCGATCTTATGCATTCATAGTTGATAAGGTTTTATCTCAGCTGTGTTTATTCCAATCATAAGTAATTGTATGTTGTACTATTGTGTGTGCAACATGCTGCATTTGCACTCAGAGGTTTGTCTGTCTCTTTTCTATGTGTGTATGTAATTGTACCGTCTGAACATACTGTTCTGCAGTGGTTCTCCATATGGCTTAAGACAAATGCCCCTTAGGGACAATAAAGTATATTTGATATGATTTGATTGACTTGAAGATGAGATAAGTCAGTTTAAGCAAATATTGGAAGAATACTAATCTAAAATTACTCAGAAATGCATAGTTTATAGTCAACTAAACACAAACAGAAGCATCAGAAAACCCTGAACTCTATATATTTATACAGTCCATCCATGGGAGTGGATTTCTCCTTTCACTGTGGTTTTCCCTGAGCTTTCTCTTTTCCCACTGGGTTTTTGAAGTTTTTCCTTTCGCCAAGAAGGAGGGTCTAAGGACGGGGGATGTTTATTCATCTACTGTATATTTGACCCCTGTTTTTGTTTGACTGTTGTGAGGCAACCTTGTTGTGATATAGGGCTCTACAAATAAAATCGAATTGAATATGTTTAGATTTTAAAATATTGAATCTCTAATGAGGAACATGGACAGTATATAAGTAAACACACTGACCCACTGAAAAGTAAAGCATATTATTTGTAGGAAAAAACATGCACAACAAATTGTGTGGCCATTCAAGCATCCCTTCCCTTGTGTGTAATCTCACCCATTTCTATATGTACTGTGTTGTACCCGCTCCACTTCAGCAATTTAACAATAAGTGAATAGAATCCTGCTGGACTGAGGTCACAAGGACACATTCTGCCCTCATTCAGGTTGACTTGTTATGCATTTGGCCCTGAGAGGCTGATGTTCTGACCACCCACCCACCCACCCATACATCCATGGCTCACTCCTTGTCAGCTTATTACTCCTTACTTGAATACTTCACTTCATGTCTTTAAGTTCACTGGAAGCTTCTGGCATGTCTTTAGAAACTTCAGAGTGGCTAATTGTCACTACTGGGAGACAACTAAGCATATTTAATGATGAATTTTAGGATATCCCTTTAGATCCAGATTCTAGTTAGCATTATGGAGAATTCTTCAAAAACTCAACACCGTAGGGGGAAAAAAAGGTAAAAGAAGTAAGATGTGAAGACAGAAACTAGAACAGGTACTGATTGGAGACTGTTATGAAATAATTCCAGGATAATGGATTGGATTTCTATAGCAAGTACTTCATATTAGTGATCCATCAGTTATATACTCCCCAACATTCATACAGTGACACTGGAGACAAGGTGGGTGAAGTGTCTGAAGGACTGCACATGACTAGGACAAAGCGAGATTTGAACCACCATCCTTCCGGTTACCTTGTGAGCCACAGCTGCCAGATCACAGTATCTAAACTGGTGCCAATGTTGTACCTGTAGGACCCACCAACATCTACACCCATAGTAAAGAAAGTGCTGTGGTTTGAACCTGACGGGATACTCCCTCAAGAGGAAATGCCCAAAAGTGGTGTAAAAATCACAAGACTAAAATCTGATTATACACATTCTTGCATTCTAGAGGAATGCTATGCAATCTGATGAGAAAAATTGAAATGTTTAATACTGATTACAGAGGGGAATTATGTAGAAACATCATCTGAAGACATCGGAAGCTAACGCTGCTAGCTCTGAGTTTAATCCAATAGAACATTTGTGGTCTGAAGTGAAAAACTGTGATCCACAAACTTGGGCTGTGTAAGCTCTGCCACAGGGAATAGGAAACAGTAACTACAGAGCCATGTGTGAAGTCTGTGGAAGACAAGTCTACAAACTGTGAATCTACAACTTAAAGACAATGCCACCAATGTTAGAGTGGTGTAAGTCAACTTTTGACCCCATGAGAATATGACACAAAAGCAGAAATTCGACGTGTTATCAATATGAAATTTGGGTTTTATGAACTGACAAATGCCCCATTTCCACTACATGGTGCCAGCTCTAAGCAGCTGGCTGGCTCGGTGGTAAGATCATGGCCTGGGGATGCATGGGTTGCTGGTTCAATTCCGGACAGAATTCCAGCAAACACTGAGCTGCCAGTGAGGGTCCTTGGGCAAGACCCTTAATGCTCCCGCCCAATGGGCTGCACGGTGGCGCAGTGGTTAGCGCTCGTGCCTCACAGCAAGAAGGACCATTGGTTCTTTCTGTGTGGAGTCTGCATGTTCTCCCCATGACTGCGTGGGTTCTCACTGGGCACTCCGGCTTCCTCCCACTACCAAAGACATGCATTTGGGGAATAGGTTGTTAACTCTAAATTGGCCCTAGTGTGCATGTGTCTCTGTGTGGCCCTGCGATGAACTGGCGGCTCATCCAGGGTGTACCCTGCCTTCCGCCCATAGTTGCTGAGATAGGCTCCAGCCCCCCCGCGACCCCTACAGGGACTAAGTGGTTGAAAATGGATGGATGGATGGTGCCAGCTCTACTCTACTCGGTATCCCTGTGCTGCATTTTGTTACTCCGACAGAGCACATTACTTCCATGTCGTCTGCTCAGAGAGTTGCTGAAAACTCACTTGTGTGTTTTCTCGTCTGAATTTTTACGTTCGGCACCAAAGACTGAATTTACGTGACCGACCACGGTGTAGTTTTGTTCTGTCATCATGTGGATTCATGTATCGTTATTCACTGTGTTACTTCCGGATCTGATTTTTATAAATCGCGGTTCACAGAGAAAACGGTCTGACCAATCAGTGTCCGCAGTGTTGTGACATCAGGTTTTGGTGCTGGTACCAACATTTTGGAACCTCGGCTGAGGTGGAACTAAAAAACTAGTATCGGGTCCCAGATTCAAGGTCCTTTTTGCAATGGAAAAGCCAAAGAGCGGTGTAGAGTCGGTACCATGTAGTGGAAATGCAGCAAAAAGCAATGGCATACTAAAATGCAAACGTGAGATTTGAGGAAAAACTGAGTTTGATTGCAACCAGAGGAGGGGCATGTCAAGACCTGACCTCAGCTGTATGTGACCATGGACCAGTATATGAATCATAATGCGACAAGACTATTTAGCAGCAGTAACTCTATCATGATGCGTTTTGGCACTAACTCCCCGTTTACATGACTCATTAAAAGCCCAGCCTGTCGATGTCAGTGTATCATCGCAGTTTCCACTTGAGCTATTAGACCAGGACACATTAAATTCCTTTCACTTAAAATGTCCCTTCCTTACACAGCCAAGACTCTGAGTGAAGAGCATACACCGTCTATCTGCCTGTCATGTTTGCAATTTGCACGGGGGCTTTCTAAATTGTGCCAACCTAATCCTACATTCGTCCCTAAAGTGCTAGAATGTGCTTACATGTGTCCTACTTTAGAATTATGAGCCGTTCGCCCTCCACGCTTTGATTACCCAAGGAGCTTCACACTGTGCACTCTACACATGTATGTGGATAAAACAAGATGCCTGAGGTGAGATGATCACTCCTTATAGCGGAAAACTCTTATTTCATCAGCACTTGGCTGAGGCAATAACTCTGAATTGCATTAGCAGAAGTGTCTAGCCCCCTCCTCCCTTAGGGCTAGAGCCCATCCTACCTGGGGCATGGCCATTTTATGGGTCCTCTTTAAGGGGATTACTGGTGAAAAGATCCGCACTGCAGTGAGCCGAGCATGCTTCTGTACTTGTGGGTTGCATAAAACTAGTTGTTGCCCAGTGCTGCCTATACAAATCACAGTTATTGAAACATTATTTATAAGCTCTTAATTATTAATTCGCTAAGAGCTGGCAAGGAGCCTCTGAATTCTCATTTGTTGTGGTAATTTTTTTGTAGTGTAACTGTATTATTCCAGTGTTTTCCATTAATAAACTGAACTGCAGTGACCTGCCATACTGTAGGTAATTAAAGTCTAATTCTGTGGAAAACACTGAATTTATTTCTTAATTACATATTTTGGTTTTGGTTAGTTGTTTTTTTAAAGTCAAAAGATGAGATGCATAACAATGGCTGGATTAACAGATGTAAATTATAATATTCCCTTGAACAGTATTGCAGTTTATAGAACTGCAGCATCTCCAGGTTACGATGATCACAGTCAATGCCTTTACAAACATACATAAATCTTGTGGTTTTACCCATATTCCTGCTGTTTACATGCTAAATGAAAATTAATATTCCACTAATGTTTACATGCTGTTATGTGTAATGTGTTGTGTTTTCCCTCTTCTGATGAACATCATCTGGACCATTTGAGGACATTTGAGGTTGTACTGGACAAGAGTTGATGCTCTAGCACAGTGTTGTTCAACCTTAGGGTCGAGACGCCATATGGATCCGCCTGAAATTCAACTGCGGTCTGAAACTCAAGCACTGTGGTGCTGTTTATCTGTCAAATGTTCATTGTGGTCAGTTTCAGATGCTGAAGCTCTTTCATAATTCATAGTTTAGTTATTGTTTGTTCAGTATAGAAATATCAGCCTTGTCAATACAAGCTGGACTCATCCTGGTTTTTCTGCCTCCGTCCATAATAATATTCATTCTATTGTCTAAATGTTGTCTAAAATGAATGTTTATTCACAACATAATATAGCAAACTATTACATGATCAAAAACAAATAATTTTTGGAAAAAAAAAAAAAAAAAAAAAAACACGCCCTGACCCATAGGAAGCTGGGATAGGCTCCAGCACCCCCTGACCTTCACTGCCAATATAAGATCATTTTCTTATTTTTTGCTTAATCTTAAATAATCTGCCAATGGAAAAAGTGAAAATTATCTTGGTAACATTTGTTGAAATAACATTTTCAAGGATTATAGTCTAAAAATCAGTTCTTATATCTCCCTGAAAAGTTACTCTTTAGGTGATTGTGTCTTATTTCATGTGTGATGAGATATTTTAACTAGAAATGAGGAAAAGCTGGTAAGAGTTAGATTTTCACAGTGAGGATAAAGTAAAAGTTCAGAAGATGAAGGAATGAATAGTATCAATATTATCATCATTGCATGGTGTAGTCATAAATATAGTCGGTATGATCACCACAGCTGTTTTACACTGAACGGGGTGGGTGAGTTATTACCTGACAGATCCCTGTTGACGCCCAGGGCCATGCCATCACGTAGCCACAGAACCATGCCATGGTAACCCGGGATGGAGCAGGGCAGTGTGACCGGCTGGCCCGCCACCACCACCAAGTCTGTGGGCTGCTGGGTGAACACAGCAGCGCTTCCTGGAAGAACAAACACAGAAAATGGATTAGTCCAACATGGAATTTAACATAAGCACCTGATGACACAATGGGGAGAACAAATGCAACAAAAAGTATAATCAGTATGAACTTAGCACATTATGAAAATGAGAAAACAAAAGCAAGGCCTCCACTACTTTAGCCATTATTTCAAATCAGACAAATGAGACCACATGAAGCTGCAAGAAAAAAAAAAAAAAAAAAGTACTGAATCGTTTCTACAGTATTTCCCTTAAACATTCAGCAGTATGGTGATCAGGTGGTTAATCACTACACTTAGATGGATGAAGACGGCACAGACATGTCAAGTAAAGTTTCTGACAGCTCATAACCCCATTACAGAAGCATGTTGAGAGGCACATTGCTGCCATATGGTTTGTCAAGACATTGCCAGTGGGCGTGTGATCTTCTATAAAACTGTTCCAATGTGTCCGTGCATTTCTCTGAGCGTCCTCTCCAGCCTTCTTTGACAATGCCTGGTTTCTACAAATGTACCTCTCTTTATTTATACACAGCAGCACAAACATCTCCGCTAATGAAGACATTTAAATGAACAGTTAAACACAAATCTAGACAAAAACACATAAAGTATTATTTGATTTATTATTTAGCACTTAGTATCTATAATTCTGATGCAATCTGTTTTTTACCATTTTTGCTTTGATGAAAAAATACCGGTGCTTCTTAATCAAATGCCGTTTCTGCAAATGCAACACGATCAACAAATTTAAATCATTTCATCTCCATCCTTTAATATTTTTAACCATCTGTGTTACATCCTCTGAGATTCTTGTTGCAGCCAAATAGGTTACAAGGCTGTAGTTACGTCTTATAGGTTGTTGACCCTGGGTGCAGTTCTATGTCTGATGTAACTAGTTTCCATTTTACCCATATAGTTGTCTAATTGCATCCCAAAAGATGATTTTATGCATCAAGTCTGTTTGTAGTTTCCATGGACATCCTCCAGGTCCAAGGCCAAACAACAACACAGTTCATGCGGTAATTTAGAAAAACTGGGAAAAAAAAAAAAAGCAAACGATTTCACCTTGAAAAATACTTCACACCTTATCAACACTCATAAACGAAGACAAAAGAAGGAATGTCCTTAGGTAATCTGGCACAAAATATCATCACTAGTGGTGAAGCTTTCTAAAAAGGTACAAAAAGTAAAGCTCCTGAACTTGACTGAATATGCACTGATTCTGGGCCATCATGATATTTAAGACGCCACTTTATCTGATAACCACTGTTTGCTGTTGTTTATTCTTTATGTTATTCTAGTTCATTCTTTACATGACTTATTTATTTGTATTCTGTCTATCATCATTTATAATATAAAAAAATATATACACATATACATACACACATACAGTGTTTGTATTTTTTTTTTTTAATCTCAATTAAAAGATTTCTGGATAATATATCAAAGATACACTGGATTGCAGATACAAATTCACTCACAGCTATAGAGCAACCTGTCACTGTGAATATATGTGACCACTAGAGGGAGTAGTGAGTCACTCTACCAGTCTATCATGGCGGTCCAAACTAACACCACAGGTATGACCATTGGGAACAACTTTTAGAATCAAAGAATATCACCAATGGAAATGCCTCTAAAACAAGGGAAAGAAGTTTAATGCATTTCTTCAACACTAGAGGCTTTGATTATGAAGCTTTTGAGGACATGATGTTAGCAGATAGTGACACAAAAAGAGGCGTAATTTGTATTTTTACTGTGTTTTCTGACTAAAATAAGACTTACACTCTTGGGGGCCAACAGTAAGGGTATATATCCATGAAATTCACAGCACCCCAACCTGGTGTCAAAATACGACATCATGTAAGCTAAACATAGTGACATTAAGAAAGGTAATAGATAAGCGATATCAACTCAACTTCTACAGCTACATCGACCTGAAAGTGGCAGAACAATTTTTCCTACAAAACTCCACCTAGTGAATGAAAATGACACCATATGAACTCAAGAAAATGGACATTTGTAAGACAATCAATATGAATCAAATTTGATCTCAATCGTCCTATTATTGCTTGATTTATGTCCAAAAAACTGATTTTCAATAAAAGCGCCCCCATTTGATTGACTTATAATACACATAGAGGAGGCGAAATTGATAGGGTTCTTCCACTAGGGGTCCCCTATGTTGGTTATTAAGGGAGAAGAAATCCAACCAAATCTGTCCTAGTTATCACGTTCACACAAAGGGCGGTGGCATTCCGGGTTAAACTATCGTACCCCAAAACTCCATTTCAGGGCTATATATAGAGCTAAGCTAACAGAACTATCAGATAACACAGTGAATGGAGATTATGATTTGGACTTTGAGTGAGTTTTTGTGAAAGTTACTGAAAAAAATACATGAATTTAAACAATGAATATTATACTTCATCCGCACTGATACTCGCTCAATATTTATACTTTGTGGCTACTTTCTACTAGGACTGTATTTGTAGTGGGATGCAACACAGTCTAAAGCTGTAGAGATTGTAAATGAGGCAATTGAGCAGCTTTCACCTGGAATAATAATGATGATGGAGAGGTCAGCCCTAGTTGTGTAAACCCCCTGATCCAGCTGCCGGTTATCGGTGCTGCAGGTTGGAGGAAGTGAAGTGAAGAATGGAATGAAGTTTATGTTTTCCTTCTTTTTTTCAGGCCACAGAGAACAGAACAGGTAATTCTCCAGGCAGGCATTCGAGTAGTGCAACACAGGTGTAGCTAATGCCATTAATAGCCTAATGTTGTTTTTTTGTTTTTTTCACAAACAGTCAGTGAACACATCATTAGTGTTATTAGCACCACCTGTGTTTCTCTGCTATGATAAGTTAAAATATCTGCTCCAAGATAGTCCTGTTCATCAACCATGAAAGACAAACTGTGAGAGCTGGGTGTTTAAGCAGTCTGTCAGTTAAAAAAACCCCACAATATATATATATATTTAATAAATAAATTGGCAAACAGCGATCTTATCCTGAAATAATGCAGGCAGACTGAATTATCTGTGGGAGAACAATAGACACTGTACTCAATAACAGAATACAACTAAATACAAATTATTTTTATCACTTCTTTAAAATGTATTATTTGTACAACCTTGTAGGCATATAACCTCCTCAGGATAAAAAAAAAAAAAAAAGTTGTTCTCAGTGGATAAAAAAAACAAAACTCCAAAAAAAAAAAAAAAAAAAGTGTTAAAAAATAAATGAAGCTTTTGGGATGTATCTTGTATCTTGAAAAGGACAGCGTTCTTGTTACTTTTACAAATACATGTGAAAAGCATAGATGGACAAAAAGAATGAGCCTGGAAGGAATCGGTTTGTATTTATAGAGAAAAGGTTTTGTAACCCGAAGAACCCTGTGTCCTTAAGTTTCTCGGAGGCTGAGCAGCCCAACGTATTATCTGCTTTTCCTTTGTGTCCCTGTTGGCAAGAATCAGGTTAATTTCCATCATTTAAATAAACCGGCTTCATGTTTTCTTGGACGAAGTTTCACAAATTAGACTCTCATCCACTGCCTATGGAAAGTTCTTGACTCCTGTGAAGTATTTGCATCTTGCTTTAGTGTTTTTTCTTCACATTTACCCATTCCTACATAGACATAGTCCTCATGTTACCCAATGAATATCACTATAATGCTCTTACTGTTTCCTTGATGAAACTGTTGAAGTCTAATGCAGAGCACAAAGTATATCCTTGACAGAGAAAATGCGGAAGGTGTAAGTGAAGTTTTCAACTTTATTTTTTTATATAACTAACTCAAACTTGTGAGGAAGGACAAAGTAGAAGCTCTATAGGGGAATACAAAACACATATTTGCTCAATTGAATGAAAAAATCACAATGCACTGAGAGATTAAGTACTCTTGACGTCTACTGAATGTTTACTTTACAGCTAAAACATTGCAAATTCAAATGTACTTCATTTACGGGTCCTTTGTGATCATTCATTCTGCTGAGTATAAGTAATTAAGTGCTTTTGGCCCTCCACAGAGCCTACAATTTTCTCTTTGACTTCTAATGCATTAGAGGGTTTAGTATAGCTTTTCAATTCTACATTGCAGAAAGAACTGAGTCTGCAGGTGTCTTGCTTGTGTGGTAGTCCTCATCGCAAAGAACCTCAACTCAACATTTGTCTGAGTTGATCCTGAGAGTTTTTTTGTAGTCTCAGGAGAAATTAATGTCACACTAAACAATAACAACGCAATTTGCTGATGTATGAAGCCGTCTATTTCCTGTTTATGAGGGTGTCGTGCAGAGTTGATTAATATACCGAGGTTTGTCCTACATGCACGAGCCAAAAAACTCTTTCTCTCCTCCCATTTGAATTCTCTGCAATGCTACAATAAGCGTCATTAGCTACAATCACACTAACAGGGTGTGCGGTTTGCGGCACTCGCATTCGCAGAATACTGTACATCTGAACAATCAAGACAGTGAAGTTAAATATGGGTTTGGCACGCAAACAGAAAGCAGGAGATCGAGATAAGCATGGAAGTACCAACAGGGATTCCAATGGGGGGCAATCTGTATATGTACATGTCTGTGTCTTTGTCTATCAAGCAGAGTTTGTGCATCTCTATGGGGAGCACAGTAATGTGACAATCTAACCTCGTCTTATGTCTTCGCAGTGTGTCTGCGCAGCAGGGCAGACACTAATGAGAGGATGAATAGAACAAATGAATCTCATCATTACATCTTCCAGCTTCTCAGTGGGGGACAACTGTCTCAGTCAAATCAAAATAAACATATTTCTTTGCTCAAACGCTCACCTCGCCTTTCCCCCTCATTTACCTGGAGGTCTCACCCATTACACATCGATTTCAACATGGCAAATTGCATAGGTGGCTGGCACAAAGAGCGATTACACCGGTGTAGGAATTTTCTTCCAGTTGTAGACGTGGAGGCTGTTGACAGTTTAGACATGTGCAATTTAGAGATAAAGGATGGCAGAATGGACTTTTTTATTTTTTTTTTGCTAAAGAAGAAAGTCACTCAACACTGAAGTACTCAAATGTAACCTTAGGTTTCCAGCTGTGTTCAGTCTGTGACTGTATGAGAAGAATGGCATTTCCTGTTAAAATGTTATGATACTGGAGAATCTGATATGAAAATGATATGTTCAGTTTTGGATATTTTTACCTCTGCCGAGGAGATTATGTTTTTGCCGGCATTTGTATGTCAGTCTGTCTGTTTGTGTGCAACATAACTGATTTTGAACGGATTTTGATGAAATTTTCAGGATTTGTTGCCAATGGCACAAGGAAGAAATGATAAAATTTTGGGGGTGATCCGGAAGAAATCCTGGATTCTGGATCACTTTGAAATTTTCATTAACATTGGGATCAACGGGGCCAACATTTTGTTTCTCAGTATCTCAGTTAATTATTGACCAAACATAATGAAATTTTCAGGAAATGTTCGCTCTGAGACAAGGAACAGATGATTACATTTTGGAGGTGATCCAGATCACTGT
>JAPSES010032852.1:473-12708 GCA_029822895.1 Maxillicosta whitleyi
GCAGGTTTGTGGCTCGGGAGGACCAGGGTTGTACCGTGTGCCCCCCCCCCCCCCCCCCTGCACTAGAGGGCGCTCTGAGACTACACATGACTGGAACATGCTCTGTTATTAACATTGAACAGCTCTATTGATCACCCAAATGAAACTAAAATATAAAAATGTACATGTATAGGAACATTTAACATACTAAAGACACACATGTACACCCCCTTCACTTCCATTTGGCAAAAACATTAAGCCTGGATTAACTGTCTGGGAATATAATAACCATGAAATAATCTTACTTTATTGCATTTAAACACACTCATATATGATCTGAAATATTTTACCTCTGTATGTGGAGGACATAAGGTTCCTCCTGTAAGAGCAGTTTGGGATGTTTAATGAAAAAGAACCATTATTGTCATACCCTAAAATGTGTCAAAGCCAAAACAGATTAAAACTTAAAAACACACATGAAGCATAAAGACAAAACTTGTTTAAACATTAATTTGGTGTAAAAATGTTGACACTTGAAATGAACAAAATACTCTGTTAACGACCACAATCACAACAGCTTAGTTTAATATTATCTTAACATGTAATATTAGTAACTGATTAATCTGACGGATTAATCTGATAACCCTCTGCCCGGTGACAGTATTTGAGTAAATCTTAAATATTTTACTTGATTATGTAAAGTTTCTTCCTTCATCCTGATGTAAACTGATATAACCTGGTTCAGAGGGCGGAGTCTGGTCATATGACGGATAAACCACTAAGAAGATTAGTGTTTCCTGTGCAGTCTGATCTGTTTTTATTCCATCAGAAGAAGAAGAAGAGGAGGAGGAGGAGGTGTGAGAGGTGATGAAGCTGAATGTGTTTGCAGCGTTTCTGCTGCTGCTGCTGCTCTGCTGCAGCGACTGTAGACTTCCTGAAGCCACACCTGAACCACAGGTAACACAACTGACCTTGGATCACTTACCATCTGACCATCTGACCTTAGAACAGTAGCACAGGTGAACGCATTTGACCTGAGATCTGAGCCCGGTAACACACCTGACCTCAGACCAGTTGGATGGGTAACACACCTGCTTTCAGATTTTTACCGTCTGACCTGAGATCAGTTACCATTACAGGGTACAGAGATAGTCTTAGATTAGAATCCAGCTCTATGGACATAATGAAATAATGTAACCTTTATCTAGACCTTTTTACTCTTTTTCACAGTATATTCCTTTTCCTGTTCATTCATTAAGTTTTGTTCTGAGCTGTTCAGAATACCAGTGATTTAATCCGAGTGTTTCAGTGAATTAACCTCTTTTATGTGCCATAGGTTGAAGTTGCAGCCACATCTTCTTCTCAAATCGTCACATTCAGTCGACTTCCTGGACTGTGTCGACGACTGAAGAGACGCAGAGTCACTGTTCTGGTAAAATAAGATCACATGAAAAACATCAAACCATCATGATTCCACACGGAATACAACTCTTTCTGTTTCTTCTCTGTTCATCTCAGTGTAACCTGGAGAAGTTCTGCTGGTGGGGGTGGAGCCAGAGGCGAGGTCAGTCCGGTCAGGTGTGTCGGTGTCCGCGGGGCCTCAGGTGTTCACATTTTTTCATCCATAGTTTGTGACTGGACCGCTGGACTTTAAAGAGCTCAGACTGGAGGAAGAGTTGATGTGACAAAACTACAGCCTGCTGTGACAAACTTTATTCTACAACATTTTATTTATTACTTCCAGTTATAGTAAACACAATGTTGCTGAGTGTTTTTAGTACAGTAAATGTACATTTTAATGTGATAAAGATGCTCTTGTATCTATGAGGTTTAGCTGTAAATTTACTTTGTTTTATTTTACTCTTACTGTTTTATATATTTAATGTATTTTAAAATATGACAAAGTATTCTGTTTTCTGTGTGAGAATTCTCTAAAATAAAGTGTCTTAGATTGTTGTTTTTTGTTGTTGTTTTTATTTGATTTTATTTTGAAACGTCATGTTCAGCTATAGCGATGATGTAGTATCCGGCCAGCCTTTACGATTCCAACATGATCACCAGCTGAACGCGGATGTGCGGATAATGGCTAGGAAGTGACGTCAGGTCCGTTGAACTTCAAAAGAAAAGTTGGTCGGCAACATTTATTGTGTGTTGCCTTTTTCTGACAGTGTGTGTGTGTGTGTGTGTGTGTATGTGTGTGTGTGTATGATGTGTGTGTATTAGTTACTAGTTATTGAAAACAAAACTAAAATACTATCATTATTCTCAATACTATAATTTATTAATGAACACTTCATCTTCTCCTGTAGTTCTATTCAGTCCAACAAATACATTGTTTAAATTGTAAAACGTATTGTTTTTCTTGATACAGATTCATTTTGAAGACTATAATTTAAGCTTTATTCCCTCATGTCTTTATTATTCATATGTGGATGATCGGTCTAAAACCCTCATCTCTTCTTCTGGTGCTTTTATTCTGAAGACTTTCCGGCGTTGTGTTTTGTTTTGGCATGTTTAGCGCTGACTTGTTGCTAGCTTGTTGCAATTTTGCGGCAGATTGTCGGTGGAAGATTGAAGTGGACTACTGTACTACTCGGACTCGGAGCTGTCAGTGTTTTTTCTCATAAAAGTGTTTTATTCCTTTTGTTTATCCGCCGTGTGTTTCCAAAATGGCGGTCCTTCCAGCTCCTCACGGTGAGTACAAACTGAAAACTAAGCTAGTGTTAGCACAGTGTTCTTAGCTTTAGCCTTTAGATTTTATTACTGACGTCAGACACCGTATAGGTATTTATCGGTGTCATTATTGTGAAATTATTATTGTTATAGATGATTTTCTACCTAAAAGTGATATAGTCCTCTAAGATGTTCCCATCATCTGTAATTACTTCCGTTAGCCTGTTAGCTACCAGCTGTTACTGTTCTCACTTTCAACAGCTCAGAGTTGATCATCATCTGTAAAGAAAATGATAGACAAACTACTATCAACAAGAATGTTTTCTATAACACTGAACAAACTGATTAAATGTGGACTGTGTACTGTCGACACTTTATCTGATTTTAGGATTCATGGGTGTTTCATATAAACAGTATGATTACTCCGTTCTATGAATTTAGATCTGTTGTATTGTTTTTCTCAAGTTAATCATTTAGCTTTATAGCCTATATATATATATATATATATATATATAATACACACACACACACACTACTCTTTATTTAATGAGGAGAAAGTTACTTTGAGATTGCAATATATCAGTGATCTGTTCACAGCAGCAGAAATAATTCCAATATTAAATACAGACAAATGCAGCTTTCACATCATATTTACTTCTGTATTCACTATTGATGAATGTAGAAGTAAGTATGTTTTCTAAGTTCAATGGGATAACAGAGGTTCAGGTGCTCCTAGGTTTGTGAAGTTGCACAGTTTTGGTTGGAGAAATTATAGGCTAGTATTATTAGTAGTAAAATAAATTGCATCCAAATAACTCAAGTTATCCACTGTAGACATATGCCTTAGTCTTATATTGCTAGAAATATAAAGACTTGTCATTGACCAGAGCACTATTTTATTCAGTACATCCTGTAGGTGTGCCTTAACCTCCTCTGTGTAAATATGCTCTGAGCTCCTGCTGTTCATTAAGCAGAAAAGTAAAGCAGCATGTGTTGTGTCATAGTCTGAGATAGATCTCCTTTAAAGGCACGAATGTCTCTTAGGTAGTCATTGAAAATAGGAATAGTGAATGCATTGATGGTTCTCCAGGGAAAGGCTCCTCTTTCATTTGCTCAAAAACTTTCGTAGAAGCAATGATACATGAAACTGCTGGAGGTCAGTTCATTTTGGTAAAATGTTAAACTACATGAGCACAACTTAAAATAATGTAGTCCTAAAGTATATTGCATTGTAATGTGATTATAATTGTATTTATGATATGAATGAATTACTTTATGTCCAAGCTTATATGCTTATATATACCAAGGTTATATGTTAAAGTTTTATTGTTTGTGGTTGATTCAATCAGATTCCTCTGTTTTCTTTGTATTGTTAAATTTCTTTCCATGCAGAGTTGATAAGATTAATCAGCATTTTTTATCTTATCGATTGACTCATAGTTTCATAATCCGTGCATTGTTTTATGTCAGAATGTGCTGGGTATTGCCCAGAAATTATAAATACTTGTTCTTTTGTGATGTTTTATCCATTTTATTGATATAACATTAAACTACATAGATCTTAAGTTACATATTTATCCTCATCTACTGTCTTTTACACTTTGTATTTCACATCTATTGAAATCACTTTAATGAGAATAAAGCAGGTTCAGGTAATGAATGAATGATTGTCAAGTTCAAGTGAAACTTAAAAGATCAATGTTGGTAAAAGTTTATCAGCTCTTAAGCCAGATTTCATAGGTTTTTTTTATATTCAGGAACAAATAACTGTTGATTTGCTAGAACTATAATATAAGATGTACAGTTTGTTACCATTATTTATCTTCTGCTGTAAATGATCTTTAGTTTTGTTTGTCATGTAACTGAATTCATTGAAACTGAATTCAGATAAAAATCATGATAGACTCAGATTAGTGATGGTGTTTAGAGACAAAATATAAATATTCAAGTGAAAGGGATTTGGAGTGGATCTTTAGTAAAATACAGGAAACCCTAAACTGAAAACTAGGATGGTTTCTGTATCAGTTGTTCTGGAATGAGCTCTTGATCGGCTTCATTTCTTAACTTTCAGGTGTGAGTTCAAAGACCTAAAACTGATCAACAAAACCCAGAGTCCAGACCTGCTCAGACCCAGTCCCGGTCCTGGCTCAGGAGGTGTCCTGCTGGAGGAGGCTCATGGAGACCGCCTGTCGGGTCCCAGTGGCCTGCTGCCGGCCCCGGGTCTTGGTCCTTCATGCTCTGTTCTGGGGTCTGGTGTCTCTCAGGTGAGTCCGCAGGTTAATGCGAGTCCACATAGACCATGTGACCAGAACAAAGGCATCTGATTGGTCTCTGTGTTTCAGAGTGTTCGGAGCCGCCTTGCTTAGTGAGGAAAAGCCGTCGGCGGTGCGGCCCGTCGTCGCCCCCTGCTGGATGCTAGAGGAGTTTGTGGTGATGACGGAGTGTGCGCAGTGTAACGCCTTTCAAACGGTGAGTGTCCAATCAGAATGGAGAGATCACAGCCACGCCTCCTGTTGCATGTACAACCATAGTTTAATTCAGATCGATTCTAAAACATTTGCTGAATATTCCAAATAGACCCTTGAATTTTAAGAGAAAAGAAATGGTGTTCAGGAGATATAACCTTACCAGTCGACAAAACAAAGTTTAATAGTTTTACAAATGACTTTATTTTAACAGATTTACTAAAAGCAAACAATATAAAAACTATATTCACTGACTTTTGCTTTAAAAATGTCAAATAAAGTCTAACACTTCATATTCTGGAGGTGACTCATGTGCGTTCTCATTTGTCCTGTGTTTAAGAATGTTATACTTTATTTTTTTGTGTGTGCAGTAATATTAATGGCTGCTCTAATATATTTGGTAACAATATTAACACATACACACCTCATCGTCAGATAATGTCATATCATAATGAGCTTCTCACATGACCTGTACTCTGTTCTATCTTTGCACTAATGTGGACACACCCACTAAACAGATACTCATTTACATTTTTTTTGTTTGGTAATCACCATGTTGTTATTCGTTCTAATGTGAGTTAACGACGTAATTCACAGTTAGTTGACTTAAAATTAACCTTATTGTTTATATTTTCTGTATTAACGATGATGACTAAATAAACAAACTTGAAACATTAGTTGGAAGTTCATCTTCAAACCTCAGTGTTAATGTGTGTTTTTGCAGAAGTCGTGGTTGGTCTGTGGTCAGACCGGGTACGTGGAGAGGGTGAACTGCACCAAATCCAACAAAGACGAGGTCAAAAGGTCAGACATTGGCATTATCAGCACAGGAGTCCACAGGGTTTAACACAGTTGGGGTCTGGACATAATTCTTAGATATGGTTTTATTTCAGAATCTTCTGCATTTTAATCGTTACACATTAAACTCTTTGAAGTGAATAATTATCTGAACTTTGACAGACAGACCGTTAAGTCCTTTTCCACTAAGATAGAACTGATTTTGTTTCAGTTCAAGAACCTAATTCTGAACATTTTGGAGGATTTAGACTAAAGATAAAACCATTCAGAAGCTGGAATGTTTGTTTGTTGTTTTTTTTTTTTAAAGGTTGGAAAGAGACAATAGTTAAAGAAACCTGTCTCTCTCTCCAACTGGAAATCTAAACCTCTGCTTGGTTGGATTAACCTGTAGCTGTCTGCGTTGGCCAGCAGCTATTTTATTTTATTATATATGTATGTGTGTGTGTGTGTATGTATGTATATATATATATATATATAGTTTGTTGTTAAGACATTATTTTTAAATTGATTTCTGGGGACAAAGGGGCAGATAAAATAAGACTAGTCTTTCTTTTCCGTTTCATTCTAGTACGGAGAACGTTTGTATTTCTATTAAATTGTTGTTTGTTTGTTTTTATTTTACAAATGAATGATTGGTCGTATTAATCTGTCTCTCTCTCTGATTGGTTCAGCTGTCGCTCCGCTGTGATGGAAGAACACCTCTTCTGGAAGTTTGAGGCGGCCATGTTGGCTCTGACAGCAGTCTTCGCGGTCCTCGTGGTGATCCGGCAGCGCTGGTTGGACCGGCTCGCCTCAGAGAAGGTCCGCCGCCAGATCGAGTCCATCTGAGACCAGAACCTTCAGTGTTTTATCATGTGATCCTGGTCCACCAGGATCACCGGGACCCTTTTTTAAACCTTTATTTAAATGAAAACTGTGACGACAGTGAACGAACTGAAACAGGAGCCAGTGGTATTTAGATTCACTCTCAACGTGATGCGTTATCTTCTAAGAACTGAACGGGCTCCGACTGTTTCAACCAGTGACTGATAACAAAGACACAACTTCCATTCGTCCGAGGGTCTTTGAATGGAGCAGGAGGAGACTTTTATTTTGTCTGTAAAATGTTTATTTTTTGGTTTTCAAAATAAAAGAAATGAAAGTCTTATGTCTTTTTATAAGCTTTTTGTTTGTTTTTTAACTTAAACAAACCTGTGAATCCTGATGCACATTTGTTCAACTTTACAGATTCTTGTATTTGCAACTTTTAATCAAATCTTCACTTACAAAACTGTAAAAACTTATGTCTCCCAAAACTCCATCAGATTCTGAACAAGATATGATATGATGTAGAGCCGTCACTTAATGTTGCATTTTTAATATCTTCCTCCATGTTTAGACGGTTCAGTCACATGGTGTCAGTAAACAGACATCACAACGTCCTAGTTTAAAGTGAGTGACAATGAAATCATCCATTCAAAGCAAATACTAATGTAATATATTCCTGTATTTGACTAAAATGGGAGGTAGAAATGTGTTTTACAGTAAGTGTGTGACACAGCTTATTAAAAACTAACAATGGATCAGCAGCACTAGGAAAACCTAAGGGTATGTGCTTACTTTTCACTTCATTTAAGCTTCTAAAGGACACCTGTGAGTGACCACAGCCTTCACTGGTAATAACATTGAACCACTAATCCTAACACTTTAATTCAGATAAAAGTCTGTCATCAGATATGACTTATTTGGATGTTCAGAGGCTTCGTAGTGAACACGGAAAACCAGTAATTTGCTGCAAAATGAGCCTGTTTACATGCACACCAACACTGATCACTATCTAATTTCTGGATTTATGAGAATGTTTAAGTGACAAACTAAACAGGATAATCTGGTAGGATTTATCAGATAATAGCAGTTATCTGATTATGACAAATCTGATTAATATGCTTTTATTTCTCTCCCATACCCTTATGTCTTCCTGCATGTACACAGGTTAATCTGATTTATTTCATACTTTTACGTCTCTGCATGTGTCAAACTAATTACAAATCACAGAAAACAGTAAGTGATGCAGTCAAATATCAGCAGAAAATAGCAGGAAGTTTGGGTTTACCAGCACTATATATGAACATACTCCAAAAGAAATGTCAACATGGACTGGAGTGTCTAAACCAGGGTTTTCAGTTTCCACGTTCTTTAATGCATGAAAACGCAGATCTGATTATTATATTTCGATTATTTCTCAGATTTTTATTGTCCTGTAAACAGACTCATTGATTCACCAGTAAAACCCAGAGTTTGGACAAATGACAGTAGTTGTAGAGGGTTATCATTATTACTTCAAATCCAAAGGTTAATGCAATGCTCTGTGTGTATCTGTTTACACTGATAAATGAGCTGGATTGGAAAGTTTTATTTTTTTTCATGTCACTATCTGTACAACCTCTAAAATATCAATCATGTGATGAAGATTAATTATAACCTCCATTGAGATGTTTCCTGGTGTAAATGTTACCGAACGCCAACTTCTGTCTTTGTCAAATGTCGCTTTATATGTTTCCTCAAACATCCTTTACGTTTAAAACTTTTCTGACAAATTGAACATGTGAATTGTTTCTCCGTCATGTGACAGGCCATGTGACTGAGTAAACCTGACCTCTGAGTGAATCTTAATTCACACCTGGAACACTTAAAGGGCTTCTCTCCAGTGTGGATCCTCATGTGGGTCTCCAGCTTTGACCTCCAGTCAAACCTTTTCCCACAGGCAGGACACTGGTGTCTCCGCATTCTGTGTCCGTTGTCACTGACGCTGAGGTCACTTTTGTTTACGTCAGTGTTTTTTGTGTTCTCTTTACTGTGAACCTTCATGTGTCTCTGAACATGGCCTTTCTGTCTGAAGGTTTTCTGACAAACTGAACAGCTGAAGGGTTTTTCCACCGTATGACTGGCTGTGTGACGGATGAGGTTTGACTTTGTGGTGAATCTCATCCCACAAACCGAACAACAGAACAGTTTTTCTCCAGTGTGAATAACCATGTGAAACCTGATGTTATTTTTATATTTAAAGCGTTTATGACAGACTGAACAGCTGAAGGGTCTCTCTTCAGTATGGACTCGCATATGAGCTCTTAAATTGGACTTTGTGCTTAATCTTACACCACAAACTGAACAAACAAATGGAACGTTTAGATCCTCTGTTTGGACCAGGTTAATGTCTGGTTCTGTTCTTCCACAGTCCTCTCCATCAGACTCCGTTTCCAGCTGCTTTGTCCTTTGGTTTAAGTGTGACTCAGGTGTCTGACTCATTGCCCGCTCGTCATAACTGTCCTTCATGTCTTCGATCTGCTCATCAGTCTGTGTTTGAAGATGTCCCCATGGATCAAAGCCTTCACAGTCCTCTCCACCTAGTTCCTGTCCAGCATCAGTTTGTCTGTGATGATGCGGTGAGGACTGAGCTTCCTCTTCATCATCCTCACTCTTCACAGGGACAGGGACAGATGGGAACAGGATATCAGCCTCCTGACTGGTCCACAGTTCCTCCTGTTCCTCTTTAATGTGAGGGGGCTCTGGGTCCTCCTGGTCCAGACTGGGTCTCAAGTTCTGCTGCTCAGAGGGAACCACCACTTTAATCATAGGTGACTGATGAACACCTGCATTACAGAGAACAATAAACACACAATCTCAGTGTAAAGCAAAGAGGGAGTCTGTGACATTTTCCCATTTAAGAGCTTGAAATCTCATGGAACTTTTGCACATGCATCAGTATTTTGTAGAACTGTTCTATATGAAAGCTACTTTCATATCAGTGATAGAAATAAACGCTTATCCTTTCGCTAATGACCAGTTAATGTGCCCAAACCTGTTTTGTATACCAGGACTTTCGGGTTCCAAACAGAGTCCAGTATTTGTTGATTTTTCTCTTTAGTTCGACAAATGTCCTCCTCGTACTCAACTATGATTTTTTCAAACAGCTCAAATATCTCTTCAGCAGCCGCAGTTAGTCTATGTTCCACCAACAATCTAAGCACCTGCAGTTTTTCGGACATTTTAAAATTTGTCTTCACACAAACTCCGTCAGAAAAGACAGTTTGTCGCCACCACACAGGTCTGTTTGCAGGCAGCGAGCTAAGCTAACCTTAGCATCACACAGCTAATAGGACATAAAACACACACATAAACTGAACAAAACAACAACCGATCTGTTCCATCTGCGTATACAGGTTCTGGCTCGGATGGAACGACCCAAATACGTTACAAAAGAAAACGACTGACTTTCAACGTAAACATTGTACAGTTAAAACAAAATAAGGTACACTTCCGGTATCAGATCGGATTCAACTTCCGGTTTTCGTCGTAAACGTTTTGGTAACGCCCTCGTGCGGAGTCAGGTCAGTAGAACAAACTCCATCAAAGACAATGTTAACTCCAAAGCTCTAATACTATCCATGTGTGTCAGAATTTAATTTCCTCATTGTAAATTTCGTTTTTCTCCTGGTACCCCTCCTCTACTATATGTAATGTATTTTTGTATGATTGCAATAGCAAAAAGTCAGGACAGTTTGTTAAATTAGAATTCGAACATAATACAGCAATTATTAAAACGATTTTATAAGCTACTGAAAAGAATTGTTATATTCTTTCAACCAAATTTTCTAAGACGATTTCATGATTTTTATTCAATAAAAGTTTGTGTTAAGTAACATAAAAGTAATATAGAAACATGAAAAAAGTCTAAAGACGTATTTATGTGACAGTACATGAATTAAAAAAAATAAACATAAGTGCATTAGGAATAGACAAAAGTGAGAAAAAATGACAAAAGAACAAAAAACTGCAAAAATATACAAAGAACAGAATAATGAAGATAACAAAAAAAACTTGTAACAACATGTGAATAAAATAACCACGTTCAGTAAATAATAGGCTAATAATAAACAAATACATAAGAAAATAAACAAATAGATGCACTGTTGTTTTTGAGCTTCATGCAGAGGTGTGTGTTTTTCTCTCTCCATAAATTACACCCTGTTACACTACAGAGTGAAATTTGTCCTTTTTTTTCTCTACTCAATTCCCTTATGTCTCCATTTGTTTATTTCATTCTGCATAAAGTGGGGTGCTGAAAATGGCGAATCGTCAGTACAACTGTATCTGTTTCCCATGTTTGTCTGTGTTTTAACGTTTATCTTAATCAGTTGTAACTGCTATGTGATTTTGTTGCTTTGAAATATGTGCAATGACAATAAAGGCAATTCAGTTCAATTCAGTTCAATTCCATTCAATCAGCTCCTAATAATTGTCCTAGTCTTTAGGTTTTACTTTTTTAACATTCCCAGTTAACGCATAACTCTGTGTTCTCATCTCTTTGTTGTGTATTTTTCATCCCCAAAGCTTTTTCAAATCCTGATCAGGACCTGGTGGGATCAAAGTTTTTCCCCAGTTTGAATCCTGAGCGGAAAAAACAGTCAGACAGATAAGGCTGAGATTTACAACAGTGATCCTTCAGCACCTGGTCATAAAACTTTAAATAGGATCAGATATACTCCTGAGACCCAGTATGTAAAAATTTTGGGGTTTTTTGGGGTTTTTTTTTTTTACAGTAAAATTGCCTTGATTGCTACAGTTTTCATATATAAAACAAAAATAGGATAATCAAGCGAAAAATCAACATAATTATCACTTTAACCAACCAAAGTATATGAAAACATAGACTGGGGATGTTCTTAAGATGAACCTAAAGTTATCATTGTATTTGTTAAATAAACACTGTTCCTTTGTCCCAAAGGTTTATTTTGTTTGCATTGTCAGATAAACCAGTTAGAAAATATTTGTAGAACAAAATCACAGATGGCTCTAATTTTATAGAACTATATGTTTTACAACATTAAACCAAAATAAATGAAATTTAAAGTAAATTTCTAAAACAAAAGAAAACTGTATATCACGATAAACATAATCTCTGACAACACCCTGAATTAATAAAAACATGAATAGAAAGTTAGCAAAATTAACAAAAATTAGCACACATTCTGAAAAATTAACTCAATAATAAATATAATGAACAAGAGTCAACGAAATAGACCAGGGGGGTCAAACTCATTTTAGTTCAGTTCCACATTCAGCCAAATTTGATCAGAAGTAAAACATTAACATAATAACATACAAATAATGTCAACTCCAAACTTTTCTCCATGTTTTAGAGTGAAGAAAGTAAAATTATGTTATAAAAATCTTTACATCTACAAACTATGCTTTAAAACAATCTGAATAATATGGACAAACTGAAAAAAAATCAGTGTAATTTTAACAATATTCTGCTTCAGTTTATCATTTTCACATGT
>JAPSES010032863.1:0-12708 GCA_029822895.1 Maxillicosta whitleyi
CTGCGTGTTTTCTCGTCTGTATTGGAATTTCTACACCCACCACCCAAGACTGATTCTACGTCACCAACCATGGTGTAGTTTTCAAATAAATCCAGTCAAAATGCTCTTACACTGCAGTGAAAATTTAACGTAGCGGGAGAAAATTAGCGTAGTGTCCCAAAATTATAGCGTGACGGCACTTTTCACTAGCTTGAACCCTGACACATAGTCGGTAGAAACTATTGACATAGTGTATGTGTAGCATGTATATACTCAAATATTAGCAAATGACCTAAAATGATCATTTGTAGTGTTTAGAATAAAGAGCTGTGAAGTTCTGCCAAAGATGCCAGTGTATACGATTGAAGTGAGTTTATTTCAGTGACAGGCTGGGGGGTTGATGGGACGACTAGAGGGAGTAGTGGGTCACTCAGCCTGCCAGGGCCAAGTTGACAATGAGAACCAGAAGGAAACAACTCCCAGAATCAAAGAAAAGAAGTGAAATAAAATTGTCAATCCGAATTCACCCCTTACCCCTACTCCTCCATTTTCTGCGTTCATGTGAAGTGGTAGGATTGTCCAAATTCTCAATGAGTCAGAGGGGGAAGGGCTGTCAGACCCTTGAGACAGAGATGTTTCAGGACCACGCTACAAATGGAAGGGTATGCGAAAGGTCCCATAATTCTGTTCGAGTCGTCGGCACAATGGAGGTAAGAGTGCTACCATGTGATGGATCAACCGTTTTCTGGAGTTTCGACATGTTATAAATCACACTTCTGCAGTTTGTAGTTGGTAGCCACAAAATGGCTGCTGGCGGTACGGGGAATTAGTTTTTAAACAGTTGTCTTTATAGCTGAACCGATTAGTGCTGATGAAGCAACAGATCTCGAAGGATTGTCTCATTTCATAAAGGAATATTTCAACCCCTACCCTTTGCAAGTCAGTTTCAAGAGTTAGCGATTTTTTGCACTCTATAGTTGACTTCTGCAACTGTTGACTTCCTCTCCAGTCTCCATTCTTTCTTGTAGATTTTAGATTTGTCTGTACTGTTTCCTTTTATCTGTTCTTGTCCTGTCTTGTTTGTTTTGTTTTGATCTTGTCTTTTGTCTGCTGGAACCTCCTGCCAGGTCAACATTGTATTTGATCTTGTCTTTTGTCTGCTGGAAAATCCTGCCAGGTCAACATTGTAAATGAGAAGATGTTCTCAACTGATTTTACCTGGTAAAATAAAGGTTAAATAAATAAATAAAGGTGTAGAGCCAAGGACTGAATTGGGATTGGGCCTATCTCTACAGAAAATGGAGGTGTTTTGGGGCTGTTTTCTGTCTGAAACCAGAGCTAAGCTAACAGAGCTATAATGTCTATAAGCTTTATATACCACTTAAAACTTGCAATTGTTGTTTAAAATAAAAGTAAAGACCAATAGAGCTACATTAAATTGTAGTTTTAACTTTTAAGACGTGTCACTCCAGTAATTCGGTGCAAAAGAATGTGAATAAGTCCTATGAGAAATGTTTAAAGGCAGCTTCTCCTGTGACCTTTTCCAGCGTTTAAGAGCTCTGTACTCGAGTGAGGAAGTCAAGTCATTTGGTCATTTGAATAACAGGACCTTGAATGAATGCGTAAATGTGAAGGTGCTTCCTAGTTGACAGGGAGGTCCAACCTTTCTGCACATCTCACAAATGACGAGCGCATAAGCAATCTCCTGTAATAAAGCACAGATGTATACGGTCCATTTAGTGTGAGGACAGCTGTGAGAGTGTAAAAGCCGTCCTGCTTCGTCTCGCGTTGGCGGTATGTGGGGACGGCCGCTTGGTTCTTCTTGTTACAAAGGAGAAGCATGTTCTGTCGCAGTAGAGGAATCCAATGTCATTATGATTTGTGACTGAGATAGTGGATGGAGGTTTTGCGGTTTAATTTATTACCTAATCCCATTCGTAAATGTTTATTACTGAACTGTGTCACTGTTTAAGGTGTAGATGAGGTCCTTTTGGAATAGAAAACTGATTTGAAATTAAGCAAAGCCGTCTGCAATTCATCATCATATCTTGTTGCGCCAGTACCGCACCCAGTCAAGGGCCTCCTCATTAGCTTCGCGCAGGTCTCGGTCTGTTACGCTTTGGCCCAGTTTGCACCCTTGAAGGACGTGTTCCATGGTCTGGTTCGGGTGGCCGCATGAGCACTTGGCTGCGTTCACCCGACACCGTTTAAATCAGAGCATTGGGGTAAAGACTCACTGGGGCTCTGGAGAGCATAGTTTACTGAAGAGTGTCAGAGGTTTTCCACCACTTTAGTTGGTGTTTGGCGTTTGCGTCCTTTGGGTTTAGCCTCTGCACAACCATGAAATTCTGCAGTCTGCAATTGAGACCTGTCCTGGTTTGCAATCTAACCAAGGACTTACAGGATTGTGTCATCTGCATAAAAGTGTGCAGTGAAGTGCAGGGTTGATCAGGGACGCAGGAACTCATTTGAAGTTCTGGGTGCTGTGACATCGGATGATATGCGCTAGCAGTCCACCAAACACTAATAACGAATAACTGAAAAATGGCTGTCAGGCCAGGCTCATTTATCACCTGTCAGGCTATAAGCTTACATATACTGAGACAAACACATGCATTCACTCATAATAAGTGCATTTATTTTTTTAGACAAAAAATGATTAAGAGCTGAGGGGAAAAATACAAAGGGGGAAATTAATAATAAAAAAGAAATGGACAAAAACCAATTAGGTCTACAATTCTGAAGTATAATAGCCTAATAACATAAAAAGGAAACAAATAATTAGTCAAGCAGCAAAACCAGCCGACCAGTCGAGAACAGTTCCGGGGACAATAGGGTCTGGTAGAGGTCTAAAAGTAAATCTCACCACAAAACAAAATTTTAAATGTAATTAAAAACTTATAAGTAGAGCTGGGTGATATATATATATATATATTTTTTTTTTTTTACAAAAAATCCGATTTCTGATTTTAATCGATTTTTCTCTAATCAAAAGCATACGGTACACAGTTGGAAAATGTTTCATGGACTGTTGTTTGTTTGACTTTGGATGGTGTGCTGGTGCTACGGTTATTTTCATTCCTTTAGGATCGATATAATCGATATATCGCACAGGCCTACTTATAAGTATGCAAAAGTATATATTTTTTTCATTTTAGAATTAAAAAAAAAAAAATAATAATAATAATAAAAAAGCCTGAATTTTCTACCCCACTCCAGTAGGGGGTGCTGGAGCACCCAGCGAACCCCAGGAGTTGATCAGTAAATAACATTCATTCATACATAGTGAAAAGCAGTGGACCTAAGATTGAGCCTTGAGGGATTCCCTTTGTAACTACTTGAGGATGAGATTGATATCAGTGGGCAACAACTGTTTGAACTAAGGACGCACCGATACCACTTTTTTCCTTAGATTTGAGTACTTGCCGATACCGAGTATCCATACAATTACTTAATAATACCATTACAGTTTTTACTTCCTTCTGAAAATGTGCTTTATTGTCATAATCATTAGTCTGGCTGTAACAAAGTGGTGCTGCTGACATTTAATGCGTTGGAATGGGCGTTTCTCACTCAATCCCCCAGAGGGATTAATTAACCATACTGGACAAAAACCACGAAGAAAAGTAAAGTTTTTTGAGAAGAAGAAGTCAATAACAACAGAGGTAACACTAATGTAGATGCTAATGTTGATAATAATGTTAATGAGGGTACTTCATAAATATGTTAGTTTTTCACTAACTCACACAGTCGCTCTTTGAACAGATCTCATACTTTAATGGTTCCCATTGGTACTGCTTCTGCGTCTGGGTCCCATTGAGCCTCATATATAAAATAATATGATAATCTTTATATGGCTCTGGGTATGCATCCGTTAACTCACGGAAAAGACAGAATTACATACGGAATGTTCACAGAAGACAGAGAGTAAGCACCGTCTGTATCCTTCTGTGTCTTTAATGTAAATTGTAGGCACCGTTACTCTTCTCACTGTCATTTATTTTGAAAAATCTCACCACTGCTGACATTAATCCTCCTGCGTACCTGCTGCACTACGAGGTGAACGTCACACTGCTGTCAAGTGGTATCAGTGTGTTTGTATCGATTAGTACACACGCTCAGTATCGGACCGATATCGATATCGGTGCATTCCTAGTTTGAACTCTATTGAAACATTATGATTCAAAGCAGAGAAAGGAAAACCCAGAGGTGGTAACTTATGCAGAAAAAGTTTGTGATGAACTGTATCAAAGGCCTTGGATACATTTACAAAAGTGCATCGCGTTGATTATTATGAAAACTCTTGCAGTTGCAGCAGTTATTTTACATTCTGCTCTGAAGAAGGGTCTGCAGTGTTAAAAGGATGATGCTAACATTAACTTCACAATTGGTTTTTCAATGTCAGCAACAGAAAGAAAGACTTATTTCTCCTATGATTTACTGTTCCATCGTTGCTCTTCTACATCATTTTACATTATTTTCTCCCGTTTCGTTTTCACGCAGTTTATAATTTTCAGTATCTTGCATTATCGGCTACTCTTTTCTCTGTGTTATTCTTCTATTCATTTGTGCAGGCATTACCAAATTAAAGTTCACTCATGCTCTAAAGCTTAAATAAACTTAAAATAATCCCCTAATGCAGTGGTTTCTGACCTTTTTTGGCTTATGACCCCATTTTAACACCACGAATTTCTGGCAACCCCAGACATTCAAAGCAAAGACATTATTTGCTAGAATTAATTTGCATTTGATTATGTGATAGTTTGTTATACTATGTTGCAAATAAACATTAATTTTATGTGGCATTTATGTTATATAATGAATACAATGCAATGTGTTGGCTTCTCAGTTTCTCTTGGAGGTGTCTGTTTGTATTTTTTTTTTTTTTTTTTATCAATGATTAGAAATTCCAAGGGTAAAAAGCACTGCTCTAATGTAAGGCAAATGCAAAGGCAAGAAGTGGAAAGAATGTGTATTTAACCCATAAGGACCCAGTGTGACATTTACAGCAGTTCTGCAATGAATGTTTTTTCTATATTTAATCATGCTTAAGTGGTTTATCACCATTTATTGTTATTATTAACTGTATTTTGTGAGGATTTTCAGTGAAAATCCAGTATTTGTTTACTAATCATGTAGATGTTCATAAAAAATTCAAAGTAAAGTTGAGGATTATTCTATCAAAAACAGAGAAACCTCAAGAAAATGTGACTTTTTCGGCAAAATTTGTCATAAACCCAGTGTTTCCATCCAGTCATTGGTCCAACTCCATGGGTTTTTACTGGTGAATCAATGTCGTAGAAGATGACGGTGTTTCCATGGTAACTACAGAGCCTCTGAACGTCCAAATGGGTCATATCTGATGACCATGAAGAGATAATAAACTGTATTTTACACCGATTATTTACATATTCAACAGACAAGTACACGTGAAAACTCTTACAATAGTACTATACAGTGTATCTGATCTCCTGGAGGAGGAGAGGAAAAGGGGCTCAAATGAAAGGTTGTAGTAGATATAAAAAATAAAAAACACAAGGATGTAGAAAATGGGAGGAGGAAACAAATGAAGTGGAAGAATTAGAGGAAGGCACAGAGGAGAATAATGGGAGCAAACAACACGAAGGCGGCGAAGATGGAAGTGTTCTATTCTAATAAAGACATTAGAGTAACTAATGATTTATAGTTAGTTAAACAGACTCAACATGTGACCAGTGAGAAAGGCGTTCTGTACTCAGCAGGTGATTGGTAAACTACCCATGTTTAGATCAATGCCTCCAAGCATCTGAGGTGGCCACGTGAGCAGAACAGCCACTGCTGCCGCCTGTTTTTTTTTGTTTTTTTTAAGATCCACTCCACTGTGTATGTGTGTGAGGTTCAATACACATGTGCAATGACTAAAAAAAAAAAAAAAAAAAATCATATGGGCAATCAGGATGTTAGAAACACCAGAAGAATCCACTGCTAATGAGTGAACCAGGCCTGCGCATGTTAAGCAATTTAATTCCCAGGGTTCAGTGCTGCTTATCTTAACACAAAAGGAATGGTGTGTAGTAGTGATGATGGTGCTAATTGCGTGGCTCATCATCCAACATGCAACTTTTTTTTTTGCTTTGAGCCAGTGAAAGCTACTGGAACACAAGCAGGCCTCATTAAATGTTCTGAAAGCACATCAAACCAACCAGTCGAGTAACCTGAAGAACCTCACGAGCGGGGTGGACACGATGTTAGCGCGGACTCTGACAATCAAATGAACTTCATTAATTCCTCAGGGGATGCTTGTATGTCCTTCAGCTCAGAAAAAAATAACTTGGTGAATTATTTACACGATAGTCTATCATCGGTTTAGTCTCCATTGATGAAAGTGTTGGGTTTTACAACGCGTCCATTCATCTTCTGAGCCACTTTATTCTCAAGAGTATTGTGTGTGTGTGTGTGTGTGTGTGTGGTGGTGGTGGTGGTGGGGGGGGGGGACTACCTCTGCTACTAACTGTGGGCGTAGGCGTGTCGGCAGTTCAACAAAGGGCTGATATAAAGAGATAAGCAACCAATCATGCTCACATTCACTCCAATTAATAACCAAAAAAAAAGATACGATAACGGGGCAGGAGTACATAACACGAACTTCATCCCGCTCCTTTACGAATGTTTTTTTTAATATTGATTTTTATGGTTGTATTGGTTTTAAAAGTTGACATTCGACAAAAACAATCAATCGAATCAAACAAGTCATGTCGAAGCAGACCTTAAAAACTACAGATAAATCGCTATTTTCACTTGAGCTCACATTTCAAACACTATATTAAAGAGGATTACTCACGCTTTTATTTCTTCGTACTTGGAATTAATAGAATATTTATCGTATATCCGTCCAAATATGACTCTATGGATGATAGAGAATGGAGCTCGGTGTTTGTCAAATGGAGTTCCTCAGGCTCCTGTATTAGGCCCCATTTTACTCATGTTATATTTGATCCATCTCTATGACAGATTAGCTGTAAATTTAATATCATCTATTATTATTTTATATGCAGATGATATCCAACTATATTGTTCATTCAAAGACTTTGACAAATCATCAAATTCTGATCTAATATGAAGAATAACGGACACATAACTTCAACTATGTTATGGAAGCTATGTTTATTTTTGATGTTTAGCATTTTTATGTTTTTTGTTTAATCAGAATTTATTTTGATAAACAGTTTATAAGAATTATTTAAGCTCAATGATGGGAACTGACATGGAAATTAATCATCATCCTGCTCCTTTTCGAATGTTTTTTTTTAATGTTGATTTTTATGATTGTATTGGTTTTAAATGTTGATATTCGACAAGTCGTGTCGAAGCAGACCTTAAAAACTGCAGATAATCGTTATTTTCCCTTGAGCTCACATGTCAAACGTTATATTTAAGAGGATTATTCATGCTTTTATTTCTTCGTACTTGGAATTAATACAATATTTACCGTACATCCGTCCAAATATGACTCCATGGAGCCGTCAGTCAGTCTGTTTTATCGTACATTCACCTGATCCCAGGTCAGTAGATCCCAGGTCCTTTCCTTATTTCCTTGCCAAACATCCTTATCCCTTCCTTCCTCCCTCTTCCTCGTCTCCTCTCCTCCTCCCCTTCTCTTTCTTCTTTCCACCTCCTACACTTCCTCCTACTCCCTTTGCTTATGCCTTTCTCTCTTCTCTAATTCCTCCTACACCATCCTTCTTTGTCTCCTCCTCATCTCTCCAGCAGCTTCTTTTACGTGTTTTTTTTTTTTTTTTTTAACATTTAACAAAACCTCAGTCTTTATTGTATAATGTGTCGGAGAAAAAGGAAGCTTATGATTAAAGAAGAGCCTTATTAATGTGTAATCACTGCAACTTCTACATCCTCTTACATTCTACTTTTTTTCCTTTTTTGTCATCTTTTTTGAATTTCTTACACTTAGTTCCTCTCGCTTCCTTCATTAGTTTTTTTCTTTGCCGTCTTTCTATTCCCATGTCCTATTCTTTTCTAATTTTCTACCCTTTTCTACTCCTTTTACATCTTACCTTCTTTCCTCTACAGAATCCATATCCTTATTCCTTCATATATTTTCTAACACTTAAACTGTTGACCTTTCCTTTTTTTTTTTACCTTTTCTATTGTGACTCTTACCTCCTTCTTTCCTTACTTGTAACTAATATTTTTCTCCCTTCATTCCTCCCTTTTCTACTTCCTTAACATCTTTTCCTGAACATTCCTTTTTCTACTTATACCTTCCTCTTTTTTCTTCTTTTCTTTCACGATTTTACTGTTTTTTTAAAGTTTTCTTTAATGTTTTTCTTTCCTCAGACTCCATCTTCCCTCCCTTTATTCTTCCTTATCTCCTCCTCTTCCTGTTTTTTTCCATTAGTTTTCTTTTTTTTGTCCTCTTCCTTGCTTGCTTCTCCTTCCTTCCTGCTTCTGCTTCCTCCTCTAATTAATCCCTTCCTTTCCTAACCTTCCTCTTTTCCCTTTGCATCCTCTTCTTTTCCTCTTCTGCATCTTTGAATCCCTTTCATTTTCGCGTCCTCCTTCACATTCCACCTGGAATGTGGTTTTTATTCGGAAATTTCTTGTCATAATTTCTCATCTCTTGACACTTTTTTTCTCCTTTCCTTCCTCCTCCTTTCCTTCCTCCTGTTGTCACACAGGAGCTGAACCTTTAAAAGCCACCAGAAGTATTTGAAGCACCTACAGTGACTCACTTTAACCCTGGTGGGATGTACCAAAAGCAGCCTGCGGCATTTTAAATGGGCTAGAAATGGGCACTTACCTTTATCGTAAGGAAACATGGAACTTTTCATTTTTTAGAAAGTTTTAGGTAGTAAAAATGGATACGGTGCAGAAATGTTTTTTTTTTTTTTTTTTTTTTACAATTCAGACACAGGTCAAAGTTGGATTCCTTGAATTTAATATCAACAAACTAAACCATCTGAGTCATTTTTAGAAATGCATCGTTACTGTTGCCGACATTAGAAGGTGGTCGGCGTTTTACATTAATACAAGTAGGTCACCAGCTGTCGGCTCACTGCACCTCATCATATATACTGTTTTAATAAGCCTCCCAAATGACATTGAATTCAGTTTCCCATTTGATCCGACCTTACTTACACCAAAGTAGTACAAACGATAAAGTTTCTCCGGCCAGTTTTGACTCTTCACTTAAAGTGTTTTTACTTCATCTCAGTATCTTATTTTGTGTTTGTTAAATGAAGACATGTTCTGAGGCTTCTCTGAAACAGACTTTACGAGCCCACACTTTAGTATTCAGAGATGTAAGTAGAAAATTTATGAGCAAAAACACTCTCTGGACTTTCTTTGATTGATGCAGTGCTTTAACGACAAAAAAAAAAAAACATACACTTGGGAGAAAAACTGAATCCTCTGAGATGACAACATTGTAAATCACTAAGAAAATATAAATTCGCTTTGCCAATCCATCTTTTAACAAAGACAAAATGAGGTCATTTCCAAGGAGGTCAATCCCATAATGCAGTGCAACTTTAACCGCCCTGAGTTAAAACCACCTCCTCCAAGGCTGACATGATACCACGGCAATAATCAAACACATTGACCAACAATGACAGGAAACGGTACCCACCGCTATACTAATATCAACCCCAACTGTACAAAAACAGTACAGAAAGTGGAGTCTTCTCATCGTTGGTCATGGGCGTTGTTCTCATAACGAACAGGAGAGACATTTCATTTAACTTTTTAACTTTCACACCATGTCAGAAACCAAAAATAACATGGTTCTCCTCTGACAGCCAGCTAGTAAATGCTACTACAGCCAAGTTTAGAATAGCATCTTTATTTCGTCAGTAGTTTGTTACACGCGGAAACACCAAAATTTATCTTCTGCCTTTAACCCATCAGCAGATCATCATGCATCATTGCACACATGCTAGGAGCAGTGGGCTTGTCATATTAGGTGCCCGGGAGCAAAAAGGGGGTTAAGTGCCTTGCTCAAAGCCATCAGCCAATCAAACCAGCAACCCTTCAGTCACTAGCTGACTATTCAGCCGTCTAGGCCATGGCTGCCCCATATCTATCATCTAAATCCAATGTAAAATCCCGGACGAGCCCCCATATGACAATGAACGTTACAAAACAATGCACCTATTTCACTTGAAGAAAACTACTTAATTTAATTAACTGCGACACAGAACACACCTGCTGAGATGGCCTTTTATAATGATAAGCCACACCCATAAGAGGTGTGGCCAGTGAACAGACTGGAGAGAAAACAGAACAGTAGTGAGGCATCAAACTGAACAAAGCCAATGTTTGCTGAGATTATAAAATCCGAAATTTAGGAGAAAATTAAAGGCTTTCAACATTATCTGTAATATTATCTGAGATACATTTAGAAGGAAAAGGGAATCAGACAGACCCAGACTCATCTCAATGGGACAGAAACGTACCTTTTAACCTTAAAATTACGACATAGTGAAGGTTATTGCTGACATTTGTTCGAAGGGTCACTCAACACCAAATAAAAGATCGAGCTGGTAAAATCATCAGTAAATGAATCTGAACTGAAAATAGTACATTTGAGAACTTGGTCCCAGAAGCTTGAGTCTTTGGAATCGTTCACCTGCCTGCTTAACGACTCTGCTTATCGATTCCACCTTTGTTGCTCGTGCAGAACGTAGCCAACATTGCATTGAGGCAGAAACTCTCCAATATGTGAAAACATTTGTCCATGCAGCATCTGCTTTATTTGAGACAATATAATACTTTGCTGTGTTTGTGAATCTGGGCCCAGTTCCGCTTCCAGTGTGGCCGACAAACATCATATTCCCTCAAATACAAGTTTCTGAAGGTAGAGGAAAGGAAATGAGGTGTTACAACAACAGGAGACGGGCCGAGTGGAACCGGTTCCACGTAGTAGAAATGAGACAATAGAGGAGTTAGTAAAGTGTCTTCAGTGTCTTTAGCCCCACCCCCCAAACTGGGCCCTGCGTCGTCTGTTGTTATTATTTGTCCAAAGTTGTATATGTTCTATTTTCTGTGCAGGGATGGAAATATAAAAGAGCAGTAATGAAACATACCTGTTTATACTGTTTTACTCTCTCAGCAAATGAGAATCAATAGGAGAATCAGATCAATCAGCAAAATTGATAATGGAGTCATTAAATTCTTATCGATTCTTATTCCTAGTTACGGAGGGAAAACAAACTTTTTTTTTGGTAGAAGTTTCATATATACATTTAGAAAAAAATGCTAAAAATCCTTCTAGGGCTCGTATTTTATTTTATTTCATATTTTATTCTTAGTCTGTGGTTCATTTATTTATGTATTTGGACAATAATAGTTCATACAGTCTGAATCTGAACCCTCCAGCTGCTGCTAAACTATATTTATGGCGAAAATCTAGTGGATTTCTACAACCTGTTTAATTTCCTTCTTGATTTGTTACATTTTATGAGTAATAACGTCACAACATTTGCACATTTCGTACGACGTGATTGTTTATCAGCAGCGGTTGTACTGTAGTAAAAAGTGAAAATATGTCCAAACTTTGAACTGAAAATGTTCAGCTGTTGGTTGTATTAACAAACACAAGTGACTGAATGGGACAGAAAGCACGATCAACAACCTAGAGGGGGCGGGGCTCATGTGTATTTAAAGGGCCGGCGCTCTAAACCACCTTTCCGGTGTCATTACTCAGAAATAATTTTGAAAATGGACCCGTGGAGTTGAATTAATGAAGAATTTAGTCCCAAGCAGAGGATTTACAGTTTATGTAGACCGCAGGGAAATGTTTGAAAATACATAATTCCATTTAAAAAAGCAAAATATCACTCTTTTAATCTGGAAAATTGGGTGGTAACCAAAACCGAGTGAGAGTTTAGAGTTAAACTGAACCAGTAATGGTAACTAAATGACTGAATGAGTGTTTTTTTTCCTCCTAAGACTGATTCCCACAAACCTTCAGTGTTAAAAAAAACACATGTGCACTAACAGGTTAGATTTATTTCAGAGCTGAATCATTAGTGAGGAGGTGAAGTTGGATGAGAGCCGAGTGTTTCTGCTGAAAATGATGGTTTAATATTTGAACAGGCTGGTCTTATCACAGGAGGATAAGAACAGTGGCTTCAGGCTGGATTAGTGTTTGTGTGTCTCATTATCAGTAACGCACTAATGGACCCGATTCCCTCATTAAAAAGCATAATAATACAGACTGGTCTGTGTCCACTCTGGTCAGTTCATTTTTTACCCATAAAGACAAAGTGCTACTTTTATGTCAGTTCCCAAATGACTTTTTTTTTTCTCAGTTTAGGCTTTCTTAAGTGATTTCTAACCATTTATTATAACATAATCCTCTATAGCGCCTTTAACACAGTATTTCTGTTCTAGGAATATTTCGCTTTTACTCTAGAACGATGTGTATGTAAACGAAAAGTTGGAAATTAGGGCTGGGAATATTAACACATTAATCGCAATAAATTGTAATCGCAAATATTTTTTTATCGCGATCAGAGTTTGCCAGCATTTTCCGCACTTTTACCATCCACATGCAGCTCCTCTGGTTGTATTAATTCAACTCATTGTCGGTTAAACGCGCTATTTGGAGTTTGCTAGTCTTTTGTTCCTTCTACGCAGCTCGAGCGGAAGCTTTCTCGTGTTCATTTATTTATAATTTCTCAAAGTAGCCAGTCATTCATTCTTAATACTTGTTTTCCTTTCTCTACACTCTTT